>QVOA01012834.1:0-25604 GCA_014825685.1 Pseudomyrmex cubaensis | reverse complement strand
GCCATTTACCCTCATCATCCGTTTTCCATCTGTTTTCACTAATCAACGCTCGGTGTCAAAGCGCCGGTGTCTGCATGAGGATCCAGGCTGACGCTCAAAGCGTGTAAGCGCTTAAAGCGAACGCACCCTACATAAGTTGCATTCTATTTGACGATCACAATGCTCGTGAACATTACCTATCTTTGTTTAACTTTCGATGAAAAACAAAGATAAAATAATTATATGAGCGTTGCGATTGCTAAGTGAAACGCAGCCGTAGTTACTAATAATGTGCACCACCAGCGCTGGTGAAAAAGGCGAAAAAGCGATAAACTGGGGCCGTGGCTGCTCTTAGTTCAGTTTTCTCTTTGCTTGTACAGACCAGACGAAGAATCGGAAAAACCAAACCAAATATTAATCAGATAGCAGCCGGATTTTTATTTCACGTTATTGAATGTTATTGTCGTATTGTTGCAAACATACCTGATACAAAATGATTAACACTTTCCGTCTGATATCTCGACAGAAACTTTATCAGTTTTGTCAATTTCGCAAATGGTGAGATTGAATCGTTTAAATGTTCATTGTATAGTGTACATCACATGCTCGAGAATAATTATATAACCTCATTTGTTTCTTGATTACTTCAAGTTTGTGTAATATTTGTTACGTTTAGCATTGCCCAACAAGCGAAATCGAGCTCAGTGGCAGCGACACAAGCTGTGTTATCAGCATCACTTCCCCTAACAGGTGTTGACAAGCCAGTAAATCCAAAAATTGATAAACTAGTTAATGATATAACTGCTCTCAATCTAATAGAGGTGGCAGAACTTAGTGATTTGTTAAAGAAGCGATTAAATCTACCAGATGCTCCTGTTATGCCTGTTGGAGGAACTTTTGTTGCTGCAGCTCAATCGGTAATTCTATCTTTAAAAAAAATGTTATACACATGGTGTATACAAATCACATTTTGTTACAAGACAAATTTATGACTATAATATTTTCACTTATTTAATTTTATTATATAAACATTTATTCTTTTACATAGATGTTTTAAAGAAATATATAGCATTTAACTAATAACATTTAATTTTTTTTATTTAGGTAGAAGAAGAACAGGTACCAAAAAAGGTAAAAACAGAATTCACCGTTAAAATAACAGAAATTAACAAAGATCAGAAAGTAAGCCTTATTAAAGAAGTGAAAAACTTGATGCCAGGTTCAAATCTTGTTCAGGTATTATCAACTTACAATTAATATTAAATATAATATGTTGCTAAAAACTCTAACCTGCTATATTTTACAAAACTAGGCCAAAAAATTCATTGAAGAACTACCTGCAATAATTAGAAAGGATGTGGCAAAAGATGAAGCTGAAAAAGTGAAAGATATTCTTGTAAAACTTGGTGCTAAAGTCGAGATTGAATAACTTTGCTGCTTGAAATAAATTTATTATATATTTTATGTTTTACACACACACACACACACATATGTATATACTGTAAACAATTACATTCAATATAGTTTTTTATATTATTTCTTCATTTAAACATTTTTCTATTTAATTTTTTTTTGTACTATTTTATTCCTGATATCACACACTTCACTCATTTTTGTGTACCCTATTCAATTATATGAAATATTTCTTATATATGTATTATATAATTACTACTATGCAGAGTAAAAACAAGTTTTTAGATAAACAATTATACAAATTAAGTCACTGAAAGGTTTATATGATAGTGTAATAAAACAATACATTTTTTACATGAAATGAAATATAATTTATACTATATAATTTCTTTTATAAAACTTAGTCTAATGTAGCAATATAAATAAATAAACTTAATTAAAAACTTTAAAGTCGTCGTTTTACACTTTTACAACATAATACATACAATAATAAAAAAAAAAAAAAAAAAAAAAAAAACTACCGCTTCAAGCACTTGCCAGGCCCCGTTCTTTCTCATATGTACAATTTTTCTACAAAAAAAAATCCTATGATGATCACAGATCGACTTATTCATTAAGTACTTCAGACATGTCTGTTGTATAGAAATATGATAAAAGAAAGTGAGAGAAAGAAAAAGAGAGAAACATTGTGCCTGATACGGCTAATCGATCGTCGGCGAAGCTCAAACTGATGTTAGCGACACGACGCGACGCTACTGCTGGCCACGACTGCTGCCACGATGGCCGAGGAGGCTAACACAAACGATAACGCGGCGATGGGAAGTATAACGCAAAACATACTAGAGGTGGGTAATTGACGATAATTGACGACCCTATAGGATCGCGCAGAGCCATAACGATGATCAACGACGCTAACGGTCGTGATCGCGAGCCACGACATGAGTAGAGGTTACCTCAGGTGTGTTTTTCCGTTCAATTTTGACAGGTCAGTGCCGGGGGTGGCGACTCGACGTCCGCAGAGAACAACGCGGGCGCGTTGCAGTTTCAAGCGTCTCAAGTGATCGCGCGATTAGAGCAAGCAGTAGAACAGGCGGCCAAAGGCGAAAACGGTAGCGACGGAGGCACTACATGGAACAATTCCTCAGGATTCCTCTCACAGCCAAAAAAACCGGACGAGATATTAGCGTTGATACAGGTGAGTTCAGGTAGCGCGCTCGGTCTACGCTAGCAGAAGCCATTGGACGCTCGCGATTGGCCGCGAGCTATCTTGACGCGCCACTTGTTGACCGCGCCGCCGGTATGGCAATAGTTCCATAATAATTGCTTATGTGGCTGCGTATGTTTGCATTGTTGTGTTGCATACTGCAACGATAAATACATTACACAAGCTGTGTGTTTCGATATTCACTGTCAGTACTAAAAATCTATACTTCATGTTACATGTATCACAGATTTCCAATAAAGTTCTGTGTTGGCCGTTGTAACGGTCGGACATGCATAGATACGCAGTTATTTTTTGACTTTTTTGGTGTTATATGGGGAGTCGTTCTCACCGGATGCCTGGTTTTCCGTACTGAGTATCATTTCAACGTAGACTGGCATACGCTTCTCTCGCGCAGGGGCAAAGAGCGCCATTTAGCAAAGAAGAACAGATTTCCAATACTAGCAAGGCTATATGCAATTATAATATAAATTTTATCACGTTCTATTGTTTTCGTTATATAGTTTGACTGTTTTTTTTTTGTTTTGTTTTGTTTATTTTTTTTAAATTATTGATTAATAACTTTACATGTATATAATAATAAAATATACACGTATGTATACAATTCTCTAAATATGTTTGCATTATGTTTTTAGTATTATTTTCTTCCTGAGTTTTATATAGGTATAAAATGTATTCCGTTATACTCTTATTGGTACATTGTTTTTTTAAATCCTTTTAATTTTAATTTTATAGATTTATATCTTAAAAAAAATGCGCGCAACTAAAAATTTCTTTTGTATAGGATTTGATAATTCACGAAGATGCACCAAAATCAGGCGATGGAGAATTACCGGATTCGTTGATCACTCAGATCACGGCTCTGCCAACTCTAACCGATGCCGCGAGATTGGCTTTGATCACACACACCGTTTCAGCTTACGCGGTTGCGCTACCGAAGTCACACGCCCAGAAGCTCGCCGGTCGTCTCGCGGCCGACACGACGAGATGGCTCAGCCATATTTTCCGCTTTGTCGATTGTGCGTCCTCCTTCCACGAGGATCACTTAGAAGGATTAGTCAGAGTGACGCGACTTGCCCTACACAGAAAATATCCTCGATACATGGAAGAGGGCTTTACGGCACTTGCTTCTCAGCCTCCCTTGATCTACAGTTCCGTTGCTGCTCCTCTTGGTGTTGTTCAACATTTGTGTAGACAGGTAATAATCCTTAACTCTTTGTAAATTTTCAACTAAATGTTGAAATTTTTACAAAACAAATCTCGCTCGATTTGTCCTGAAAGTTTGGACATTAAACACAGATAAAACACTTGGATTTGATTTTTTTATGAAAGATACCATATTGATTGCGTAATGAAGAATTACTATTTCCTACTTCATACACAGCTTTCTTTGCCGCTTCATTGCATAAGACCGATTCCACATAATACTATGTTCGGCTCGAGACACACCATGGACGTCTCGGCATTGGAACGACGGTTAGCAGAAGACACTCAGTCGAATAACGTGACTCCGTTGCTAGTTCTAGCCGAAGCTGGTTCGGTCTTAACAGGTCATTGCGACAATATTACACGATTACGAGCAATATGCGATAAATATAATGTTTGGCTTCATCTTAGAGGACATTCATTAGCTGCTCTTGCGTTGAATACCTCAGCAAAAGATTTGGTAACTGTCCACATATTTTGCCAACACCAAAGTTTTATATTATTAAAAAGATGTTTAAAAAATTTTTAAATATCATGTTTTAGCCGTCAAAAATAGCGGATAGTATTACATTACCACTTGGAACATGGCTTGGTATACCTTCGTTACCGGTGGTCGTATCCTTTTATAATAAATCTTTGATTTGAACATATACAATAATTCATCAGTATAGTATATCCTAGCATAAATTTTTTTAAATTATATTTTTACTATGTTTCCTGACGGATTGTTTGTTATTTATTCAATTTTTCTTAATTTTTATTCATAGACATTGTACAGATTAGCAGATATTAAAGGAGGAAGACCTACTCCGAGAGATACCACCTTGTCACTAGTTTCAGGATTGATGGCGGATTCACTATCGAGACGATTGCCGACTTTACCTTTGTGGGCTGTTTTGCAGGTTTTAGGTCGGGACGGCGTACACGAGAGATTTAAAAGATGTTTTTTGGTTGTAGAAGAGTTGTACAATAAAATTAGAGAGTTCTCTTGTATTAGAATGTTGGTAAGTAGTTTTCTTAAAAGAATATATTGACATACGTGTCAAAATCGTCAGGCTTATTTATTTGGTTTCTTTTCAGAGTCAACCGCCAGGTGGCGAAACAGAGTCTTACTCCTTGAGCGAATATCTGACAAATCCAGTTAATAATTTACAATTATTTGAAGTGGTAGCGAGCGCAATAGTTTTTCAATTCGTACCTGCTAATAAAGAGCTTCAAACGACAGAACGCGTGCTGCCCTATTACGACAAATTAAATTCCTGGTTAGGGCAAATTCTTCAAAGAGACATTAACAATGTACAAATAGAACTGTGTGATATAGAACAATGCGGTGTCGCGATTCGTATTTGTCCGTTAGAGAATCCCGATAAACCGCCCACGACTGAAGATGCCGATAATCTGATGTCTTATCTTGAACAACAAATAGTAAGAATAACTTCGGAAAATATGCACGTCGAACTGTATCTCTACCGAACATATAACCGAATATATAACATATAAAGCAGTTCAATTTCTCTTCAAATTTAAACTAGTGTATTTTTTCTTTTCACAACTTCTTGTTACATTTTTTTTTAATAACATTAAGAATGTTGGTAGAGATATGTGGTTCGGTGTTGTCAATCAATATAACACTTGTATGAACTCATTAAGTAACGCTATCGCACTTTTATTGAATAGGAAATATTACTAGCGACAGTGGAACATAAAGAAACCTTTGTACGTTTAGTCTCAGAGAATGATTCTTTACATTTAGTGGAAATGCCGGGTTGGGCGGGTTTGGGAGGTGTGCGTTACGCTCCACCTACTTGGATTCACGTAATGACTGATCAGGCAAGAGAAGAATTAAATAATCTAAATAAACAATTAGTTGAAACTCTACGTAGCACAGATGCTGCGTTTTCTCTTGGAGAAGGTGCAGACGGTCTCGCTTGTGTACGATTCGGCATGGTAACACAAGATACAGGTAAGCAAAACCACCCTTTTAATATTAACATACAATTTTTATCTATGTAATCTTCATCTAACTCCAACACTGTGATACACTGTGATATTCTTTCCAGATGTGGCCGAATTGTTATCTTTAGTTTTACAAGTTGGTCAGGAAGTAGAAGCTAGTTCTAAAATAATGGATGCAATTTCTGAACTAGTTAAAAGGGGTATCGAAGCAGCTCAAACAGACTTAGAGAAAGAACATGCGGAGAAAATATGGCAAGAAGGTATTCTCAGGCACGTACCTGTAGTAGGAACTTTTGTCAATTGGTGGAGTCCTATTTCGAAGGAAACTGGCGTTCGTGGTCGTAGTTTAAACTTACAGGCTGGTAATTATGGCTAAAATTCTCTTTTTTTCATAATCATATTTTTAAAATAACCATGTATGACACAATGTGTGATGCATATCTGTTAAAACAGGTGTCGTAGAGAGTACGGAAAATATCTACAAATATCACATGCAATTGCAACCTAATTTTACGAACAGCAACGGTTCCGGCGCCAGAACTCCACCTCAACCGCTAATACAAACGCCGGTCGGTGCTAGTAGCCAGAGTCATAGTCGATCGTCCAGTCACTCTAGCCTACAAAGCGGCAAAAGCATGCCTCTGTTGAACAGTTCTCAGCCGCAGGTGAAAGAGGAATCCGAGAACACGACGTCGTAGTGAATACTATATCGTTATGATAAATCGCGAGCACACGAGTTTCCAAATCATTGAACTTGGGACAAGAGAGAAATGCTTTATGTGAAACGTTCTAGTGTTTCTTCCAGGAAGTATATTCTTTATATTTGCAAAGTACTTTGTAATAACTTGTACAGCTTGCCGACTCTAAGAAGCTGGATAGAATGAGACGTGCGATAATTTTATTCTGCTGCTGATATACTTTACCGACTGTTTTTCATCAGAATTACTTATCACAGTCTTATCTCTTACACCAATCTCTTTCACATAAAAACTTTGTGAAATTTCGCTATTATTATTTCAAAACTATCATGACGTAATTGTGGGATGGCCCATGTACTTATTAGACTGATGTACACGTAGCACCATCGCGCGTTTTTATGTAAGTTCATACATATACATAATGATTTTACATTTAACAACATATTTCTTACAACAATCAGAGCTAAACTATTTTCTCTCTTTTATCTTTTTGTATTCTCGTTAACATTGATTCGATGATATACATACATATATAGTAAATATTTCATAAAAATAAAATGTGCAATAAAATGATTTATTGTTATTGAGTAAAATTTCATGTAGAATATTATGATGAGCTATCCCGAAATATTTTCACGTTCCGGACAGTTTTTTTGTATTAGAATTGGTAAATAATGGTTTTTTTTTTTTTTTTTTCTTTTTCTTTAAATTGTTTTGCTATTAATCTTTACATTTTGATCTTTTGGATTTTTTTTGGGTTTAATGTTAACTTGCAAACAATATTATATACACATATGTATATATGTGTATATATACACACATATTGATACATGTATATATAATACATATATCTAATTTCCTTGAGCGAACCTATTATAATGATATTTTGAAAGATGTAAGCAATAACTCGCCAAAGAATCTTATATTCACATCTAAAGCTGTATTATTGTCCTTGTAACCAATAAGACAAAATATTGCAATGATTAAGAATAATAAATAAATAATTATATTACATTATAGATATTCATGAATTGTTGAAAACTACCAAACGTGAGGAAAAGTCCAGCAGTATATTTATGTATCAGAATTGTTATAAATAAAATATTGCTAAAATATATAAATAAAAATAATCACAAGAAAAGACTTCTGCTTCGTTACAATATGTAGTTGTAAATTTTTTACAATGATATCATAATACGGACACTTATGGATGTTGGGTTTTTATTTTTCTTTTTTATATTCATGTTTCATTACAATAAGAGGAATTAAATCCAGAATATGGCAATTTTCTTTTTTCAGACACAATTATAATATACAAAAGTGACATTGAGTACCGAGTTTCGTTCGTTCGTTCTCTCCTGTCTTCTATATGTACCACTATATATCTCTGTGAGATATAAGTCTCTTTATATTACATCAAAATTCGTACAACTGCATATACAAAGAAAGACGCAATATTTATATAACTTACATAAGATCTCTGGAGAATAATCAAAGTAGCCTCTACACACTTTATAAATAAATCTCTTTCGCGCAGTCAAAGAAAAATATGCGCCCCAAAAAAAGCACAAAAAAAATTTATTACCTAGTCTTTCATTAATAAATATAGCAGGAGATAATGTTAGAAATGCAACGTAAGTTGTGACAATGTTGAATAGAGGATACCAAGAGATACTGTCAAAAAAGTATGACAGAAATAAAATATCCCGCCAACATTTCACACCGAGCACGTGCGTAAGAGATTACGTACTTATATATAATATACGGATACATGGAAAAACGTTAGAGCCCTTCTGGATATCCTTCGGTACATCCAGAATCAGTCTTAAAAGGTGCACGAAAGCTTTTAGGTCTCACGTCACATATTCATATATTTTGTCACTGTGTATAACACTCGGAATCAAATTCTTCAAACTTGGATTTTGATTTTCATTGTTTATTGACTATTTTTTCTTACTTTGTGACAAAACAATGCCATAGGCCAAGAAAATGCACCAATTCAAACGAGTTCCTTAACGTTGTTATCATTACATTATCACTACCTTTTCCATTATTTTATTCTACTATCTTTTTAAAATAGTAGTTTCCGTTTTTTTCTCTTTATCTCTCTTCTCTTTTCTCTCTCTCATACGCATACACATGTGTATATAATAGACATATGCACACGTAAACATACATACGCATTCTCTTTCTCTCATCTTGCTTTTTTTCTCTTTTACTCGTGTTTGTTACGTAGATGCTCTCGCCTTTTTATACCACATGACGTATATTATATAAAAATGATAAGAAACCGAAATATATATAAAAACATTGGCGATTTATTTATTAGGGCAACTGGTTTGTAAATATGCGTTTTAGACTATCGTTTCAACTATAAAAAATTGAAAAAATTGTATTAGAATAAAGGTTTCGTTAACAATCTAAATTACGAATATTAGTTCAACAACGTTTTTTGTTCTAGATTATTCTGAAATACATGTTAAACGGGCTGTTCAGTCGTCTATGAGCCAGTGGTTTGTTTTGTCATCTTCGTTCAGATATAAAATGTGGGTCAAATATTTTCACACAAAAAAAATATTAGAATGTATAACACTGACAAATGACGATCATTTGATATTTTATTCTTCAATTCAAACACTATTTGATCCCGTTTTGCGCGTATTATTGTGTAAATTCTTAAGTGACCCAAATTGCAATTATCATATTTGGTTTTTTTTTTTTACTATTTCAAGATGCTTACCTCCAGTGTTTTGTAAGTTTAAAAAAAAAAAATAGAAAGAACGAAAAGAAACGTGCTATATGAAATAAGTAAATAGAAAATTATAAGTAAACATTATAATTTATATTTTTCCTACTTCTCATTGAAAAAAAAAAAAAATTGTTTATTACAAATATCTTACTGACTCCAGAAGACGGATTCTAATTTTTAAAGAAAAGAAAAAAATCACTCAACGTGACGTGTTCAACTATTTATCAATTGCTTGCAAGTAATTAAAAACTGGATGCGTTTCGAAGTTTACTGCCAGTGAACATATTTATAATATATGTTATGTAAACTATAGATTTTTAGTACTAACAGTAAATAACAAAACGCAACTTGTAAATGCATATTATATTCTTAAAAACAAAAAACGTTCTTTTAAAACACTGAAGTTGGATCATGCTTATTTCTACCGACACAGCCCCCACGAATCAACGCGGCACGCAAGCTCCTTCACCACAACTTTTTCGATAAGCAATTTCTGTCTTAAAATCTAGAACATGTATCGGGGCACTGACGCACTAATATAGCTTTTATATTCATAGTAATAATACAAATATTTGAGAAAAAAGAGTAGATTCTTCTTACTTTTTTTTATTTTTTTTTTTTGTTTTTTTGTTTTTTTGTTTTTTTTTTTTTCTGACTTGAGCCATATTAAAAATTTGGCAAGAGATCTTTTCACTTTGTATTAAATATACACAACTTTATTTATTTTGACTAGGGGTGCTTCATCACCTTCAAAGTGAAAACAAACCGATTTTCATTTATCTCATATTTACGCACACGTGAACCGTATGTATCTATATTTATTTTAATATTTATCTTTTTCGCATCAAAACTTAAATTATAGCATTTAACTATACACTACTAGTTTATGAGTGTTATCTTATCTCTCTGTAATAAATATTACAATTATGTACATTAGATCAAGATTTTTTGCTATTCACGCTCTTTTTAAAATGCTTGCTGGTATTGCGATATTATAAATGATTATATATTTCTGACTATATAACGTAAGTTCTAAGAAACGTCTGGAAAGTAGTTGCGTTAAATGCAAATGTTACTGGAATGGCACAATTTTTTTCTGTTTTGCTTCCAAATTGTAATAAAATCGTAGTTGAACTATAGTCAAACCAAAATGGCAAATGCTTCCACAAATTCGTATAACATCTAGATTCGATTTATCACACTTCACGTTTACTCGTATTATGATTTTAATTATAATCTTAAATATTATTTATATATACAGACTTATTGAAATTCTATGCGGATGCGCGAGTATAAAGTCATTTGTATTTGTCTATCAACTGTCACACACAAATGTTAAATAGTATCATTCATAGACGTACCAGATTTACAGAACTAAAAGTAAAAGTATAAGGATAAATTATTAATCAAACAGCTATTTGTAGATGTTAAATTTGTTCGATCGACTATTATTCAAACACACAATTGCATTTCAAAATGAACATAGCAATGATAACACATTTTGGTAAAAACAATTAGTGAAAGAGTTTATAGCATCTTTCAACATATCCGTTTTTTTAATAAAATATATACATATATATATGTATATATATATATGTATATATTTAGTTAAAAAAATATATATATACACACATATATATATTTAATACTCATCATTGCAGTAGTTTATGTGGACAAATTACTAAATTTTAATTGCTGAAAAATACAATTCAATTTTGTAAATAATAAATAATTGTCAAATACCGAGTATATCTTTTGAGTGTCATAGAATGTCTCGGAAAGACTGTATTCCGCAGAAAATTCATTCTCGATCCTTACCAAATATAATAAGATTCAACTTTTACGACAGCTTTTTTCTTTTCATTGTCTTTAAAGAGTACTTGAACCAGTACCGCGTGTGGAAGTGGATATTTCCAATTTTTTTTGTCATTCTTTTTTTTTTTTTTTTTTTTTTTTTTTTTTTTTTTTTTTTTTGCATATAAAAACTGAAAAACCGTAATCACCTCTGCCACTATCGTGTTTGTACTTAAAAATATTCGCCTGAGCATTGGCAGTATCGAGCGTACTCTATCATCATCGAATTCTTCTGTGTCTCGTAAACAGACATTCGTGGTAACTAGATGCATATTATGTTTATGTTTACACACATAAAGTATATTAAATATCTCTCACAGAAAAGTCAACATAGATTCGTTCGATTAAAATGTAAAAAGTATATAAAAACTCTATTTTTTATTTTCATTGTGTTTTGGTATTTCCTTCAGTTTTCGCGATATTTAGCTTCTTAGTTAAGCATTATACGCGAAATTAACAGCTTATTTCAATTAAAATTAGAGTAAATAAGCAAGTAGTAACTTTTATAAATGATGTCGATGTAAAGCTTTTTGTGTGAAAGGTTTCTTTTTGTGCTTATCCGGGCAACAAGCAATACGTACGTTGCTGCTTAAGTACGTATTTTCCAGCCTGAATACTTCACACGCGATCAAGAACACGGCAACGAAGAGAGAGAGAATAACGTTGAAGGATGTACCACAATCACTGTACATGATATACAAATATAAAAAATTTTGAATATAAAGTATGTGTTGCACACACAAGTTTTTATAAGTTTTTTACATTTCTTTTGCCCCCTTAATTCTCTCACTTATCGCAGATCCCGAAAAGTAATTTGTCATCTTTTGTTTTTTCTTAGGAACTCCGAATCGCAAGATTTTAGTTTTGTTGAAAGACAAAACTTCTTCGCGTCGGTTTCTCCTGCCTTCCCTGCGCCCGATTATACGTACCGTACATGTTCGGCACAGTATTGTTCTGCGTGCCAGCGGTACCATTAAATTGATTGCGCGAGAAATTTCTATCCAAAGTCCTGACCTGATCCTGCATCTGATCCTGAATGCGAATGTTGGGCGCCTTGTTCCGTACTAATGATCTGAATTGATTCATGTTGGTCTGCGAGCGCGACTCAAATTCCCACGTAGGCTGCTGATTTGCTGGATTCGGCGGGAGCGGTCGATTTTGATTCCAAGCCGGAGTTGGACCTCTCTTCAGATTGGCCAGGTTCTTCGGATCCAGCGTTTGTGTCTTGCGAGAATCTTGAAAAGTAGCAAGATGCGCGGGTCCATGCGAATTGTGAGACAGGGTACCGGTAAAAGACGCCACGCTAGGCGTCCAAGGTGGTTCTCTACCTGTAATACGAGAGATAATATAATTTTGAAAATATTACGATAGTAAGAAAAAATTTAAATCTGGTACAAATATTTTACCGATTATATAATCATAAATTTTGTTTCTAAATCATATATGTATATATAATTGTAACGTGTATATATATAATTTTAAATTTATATAAAGCATATAATAAATATTTTTTCAATTTTAAAATACATTGTTTTAATATTTACCGGGCCCTGCGGGGGCGTGCCCTCAGTAGAAGTCACTCGATTCTAAAGTTTTGCACTGTTTGCTCAGAGTCGCGTACTGGCCAGGTTGATCTCCGAGTCCAGAACGGTGCTCAGTTCGTCCACCCGTTGACTGCTGATTATGCTGAGACGATTTGTGATCCCCGCCTCCTCCGCTTCCGTTAACACCCCCACCTCTGTAAACGGCGAGGAAAACCAAACCAAGTTGCAGCATTATCTTTGTTTTGTAACAATCAGCGTGTTGTTTGAAATAGCTTTATCTAAAGAAACCGAAATTCTATCATGTTTGCACACTCGTCTATAAAATATGTTTACGTTAATAAAAGAATCATAAGAAAGCATCCTATATCTTTAACAGTATCGTAAAAGCAATCAAAACTAATATCCGTTTCCACATATATATTGCAAAAATATTGAAAAATCTTCAAATAATTAGAATATTAAATATAAAATCAAAACTGACAACAATTATTTTATGATGCAGTTATATGTTATCATGTATATTCGTCAAAAGCATATACTACATAAATAATCGACAATTTTTAATTCTTGATAAACTATATGTGATTAAAGCAACATTTAAAAGAAACGCACTGAACCTACGACGTTTAGCGCGGTATTCATATAATCTTTTCATTACTAAGAAAATCAAGAAGAATAAACTGAAAATCTCATGCACAAACTTTAACATGCTCTCGTGCAGTTGACGTGCTCGAGCAGTCGCAGTAGCGTAGGACGGTGGGGGCGGCGTTAGCAAGAGAGGCTGCTTAATCGTATTATGAGTGCCAATAGAATTAAGCGTAGGGGCTGTAGGCGGGTACGACCCTTGGCCTCGAAGGGTCCGCGCTGCTATAGCCTGCGAGGCCGCCGATGGTGGTAAGTAAGGATCTTGTTCGTCAACTTGATGGTAATCTCTTCTGAAACAAACGCATTACATATTAATTTTTATTTACTTTTGTCGACAGACATCATAGATTTTTTTAAAGCAAAGGAGATAAATAATCCTATACTGTTTGATAAAATATAAAAAATAATAACAAGCATGAAAATTTTTGTTATGCTTAATAGAAGATATAATAATAAAGATCTTGTTTGATTCTTAGATAAATAGCGCTCTTACCGTTTTCGTATGTATATCCACGTATGAGAATCCACCCAAACCAGCACGGTAAACAAAAGGCCTGCAGCTAAGCTAGCTAGTAGCATGAAAGTCAGTCCATATCTAAAAACGCATTGTGAAAGATTATAAGTTTATATATTATCGCACGTTTTATAAAAGTGTAAATTCATTAGAAAATGTAGAATATATTTAGTTTGCTTAACTTTAGCAAAACACGCATAAGTTTCAACTTACAGTCCCAAATGACACAAACTCTTAGCAGCGTGAACATATTGCTTGTGCAAAGGCTTACAGTCGAGCAATGTAGTTAAACCAGCCACAAGTCTGTCTATAGTGTTTACATCCGTTGATAAACTGCTAAGTTTTGGTTGTAGTTGCTGATCTTTGAATAAGTCGATGGCTAATCGAGTGACGGTGTTCAAATTTTGTCTCATGTTGGTCACTGCACGTTGTCCGTCCCGCAATCTCTGCGTAAACGGGTTGCTACGAGTGTTCTCACAATGCGTGTAGTATGAAAGCACCTCAGATGCTAAAGTCGACGGTACAGCTCTGCTTAGATAACCGTCCGGCGACATACAAAGATCACCTAAAGCTACAGAAGTGGCCAAATATAAGGACGCCATGAGCCATGAGACGATTACCGCAAACAAGCCGAACACGGAAAATCTGAAAGAAAGTTCTCTATCAAAATAACACACACATACTTTATAGACACAACTTCGTTGACTATAAAGTTTATAAATCTTTTTTTTTTTGTTTTTTATTTTTTTTTTTTTTAATTTTTTTTTTTATTTATTTATTTTTTATTTTTTTTATTTTGTCAAGATCGGATTTTTTTGTAATTGTATAAAATAAAAACAATAAAGAAAAAGAAAATATATGAAACAAATGATTTCTATTTTTAAAAAAGAAACATACGTTATCAGAACACATCTGGAGTGTCGTGCAACACCGACCAGTAGAACAACACAAAGGACAAGCAAAGCGCTCAAGATCGCCATAGTGATAGGCCATCGCCACTGTTCGATCTTTTCGCCCATGCCGATGGCACCGGTGAGACTGATCCCACTCAGAGGCTTTCGGATCTCGAAACTCCGATTTAGAGCGATGCTCGTGTTTTGCTTCATACCGTTTAGCGCTACTAACAGTACGCTTAGCATAGTTTTATTGCTGACCGGAGCATCAAATTCGTCTCCGAGAGCCGTCAGTTGTGGCTGTACTTTTTTCTTTAATGTCGCTTCTATAGTATCAGTCTACGAGAAATTAATAGATACGTAGAAAAACTTAAATAAAAAGTCTTTATAGTAATTGTATTGCAATTGCTTAAACTTCATTATTTGTAAAATTTCTTAACTAGAAGAACATTTTCCTAAAGATTTATAAAAAAATGATAAAACAAAAAATAGAAAATAGTACCTGATTTCTAACGGCCATGAGTATTCCATCGACGTTTTTTGCTGCTGCTACGAGTTGTATCAAGCCGTTGTGCACATCGTCGTTGCCGTAAAGACCAACAGCAACCGCTCCACTACAGAGCAATGCCAGGATGGCTAGTGAACACTTTAACGCGGTTATCGACTTCTTGGGGCGCGGCCTCCGGTCGCAGCATCTTGTTACCAGATAAACTAACAATACCACCAACGTTAAGATCAACCAAACTGCAGGAATGCTTCCTAGTATTCCGAGACTCTGTAAAAATTTAAATCATTATTTCAATTTCAGAGATAAAAAATATTATTTTATTTATCATTTCTTCTCCGAGTTCATCATAGAAAAAAACTGAAGTTGTTCAAAGCTTCATCTTTTAATTAAAAAACTATTACACAATACTAAAACAAAAAATAAAAAAACTATTACATAATAATAAAACGAAAGACTTATTTTAAAAGACAAAGAATGTACTTTATGATAAAGGAAGGAATGTAAAAATTATTTGCAATAAACAAGAGAAGTTTGCAAAACTAGCTATTTTCAAGATTATTTTTTATCTTTAAATCCTGACATAAGAACGATATTCTGGAATTAGATTCAAATTCAACATGTCAAAATCTATAAAAATCACTGTTCTTCATGACCAATGTAATCAATTTGAAACTTAATTAAGAAAAAAGCTTTTCTATTTGTCTTCCTACGTCAAAAGAACATTTTGTTTCTATCACTCGGTTCAGACAAATAACGTCTAAAAATTGGAATCGCGCCCAAGTTTTGTTCGCATTACTTTAAAATAATCATGTATAAAAGAATCGATAACAAATAGTCCCATCGTTGTCGTAAGTCATCAAGAATATAATATTTGCAACATTATCTCGGAAAAGTTACATATTTACTCAGTAGGATATTTACGATCGCCTCGTAACTTTTACCCGATGTTTCTCTTTTTTGTTTCTCTCAGAGCTTATCTCATTTCTCTGCGGTCTTAACTTCGTCAAACTATTTTGTTGCAAAAACGCATGCATGATGACGAAGGCGCGAAACGAAGTTTCGTATGATTCTTGTCTTTGTGCATGAACCTCAGCCAAAGAGGCCAACTTCGATACCGCTTCGAGGCCGCTTCAAGACGAAGACGAGTAAAAAAGGAGGAGTAAAAAAGAGGATGCACGGACGAGAGGGATTCGTGGTTCCCGACGTTTCCGAGCACGTTGGAAGCCCGCTCGCGTTCCGGGCTTCCCCCGGGCGCATTATGCGAAAGCCTTTGTGCATTGTTTGAGCTTTCCCAGGCATTGTGTTTTCCAGCTACACACGGTCCGGATTCTTGCGCGCTCGCGGCATCCACCTGTTTGTGTTTTTGGCCTTCTTTTTCTTCGTCTGTTTCTCTCATGCTCTTCTTTTTCCTCGCATTATTTCTTTCCTTTTTACGTGTCCTCGTCGTGTTACGACGCGTAGTTTTCCGTGGTCATGTGAATCGTTTTTTTTCTTCTTTCTTCCCTTTCAGTCTTACGTCCTGTAAAAGAATAAGTCGCAGCACAGTCTTGTTCTTCTTCTTTTTCTTCTTCTTCTCTCACCGTTTTTTTTTTTTTTTTTCCCCAGATGTTTTCTTTCCATTTTCATTCATTTACCAACATATATCGATTCGAATCAACACTTACAATCGACATATTGCGAATCTTTAGTGATAATTTAAAATGCCGCTTATAGTCGCTAAGAGAATATCCCCGTCAAGAATTCTGATATACAAGATCGAGGTATTAACGGACATTATTCGAATGATACACTTAATTAGTACATTAAAAATCTCATTTTATACGATACTCAAATATAAAATTCTGATATAAAATAAAAACTTACAAACGTTGTAAAACAAGATCGAGTAAAACAAGACGAGAGTCAATCCAGAAATCTCGATATCAGAAACGATTTTCGAGACATATCCAAGACTTTGTATTACAAATGAAGATCACAAAAGAAGAACTTAATAAATCTATCCTTTTCGATTTTCTGTTTTTGATGTTATTTGATAGTTAAAATGGAGTGTTTTAATTATTCAAAGCGAGAGAAGGAAATTTTTGATTCCGAGACATAAGCAGTTTTATAAAATGTGTACAGAGAAATACACGTACGTTTCGAACTTTAAAATCGCTCTCCTCTAAAATTACGAAAATGTGACTTATCAAGTTCTTCTCCTGTGGTCTTAAAATGTTTATACATGTATCAATTATATGTATACATTCTCTCTTGTAATGTACGTCGTCTATCTCGAGTTGAAAATAAGTCGAATTTGCTGATATTTTCTTGATAACTCTTTCAAGTCAAAAAATACACATGAATTAAATATTTGCTTTAAAATTGGGCACTGCAAAGGTAAAATCCAGATTCTCTTATCTCGATCCTCGTCAAGTTTTAAAGGTTCGGGTAGCGGCCGATCAATCGGATGCGCTTTGTTTTAAATCAACGCGATCGAAAGCGAGGAGACCGAGGAGGAAAGGAAAGGGAAAGGGATATTCAATAATTTGACAAAAAAAGTCAAATTGGCAAATTTATTCCAAACGACCTACCTCCAAATAGATTTCAGAGTGGGGATTAAAGGTATTATTAACGTAGTGTATAGAGACGTTGATATGAGGCAGACTGTGGAAGATCCTCGCGTACTGTGGTACTGTATATTGCTCCGGAAGCTGCTGACCGCCCGCCATGTTTTGGAGAACCTTCAATCTGCCAAAAACCCTGTCGAAGCGTTCCTCCTACTCGTCAAGACATGCTACGCGTGAACGCTGTAATCATGAAAAACAAATTTCATATAAAAGAGCTATTATTTACATGTGATTAAAGGATATACTCGGAATTTTATATGTGATCATCCGCATATATGTTTTTGAAATTTTATACTCATTCACGTAACTGATTCCCCACTGGTTTGCGGCTTTTTTATTTTAATTGAACATTTAAAAATATTATACGAGAAATATCGAGTTTGTGTGTGTTCAAACTTCCGATCGCATTATAAAGTCAAATTAGAATATAGGGAGAATAGAATTAAATTTGTGTCCAGTTTTTCAGTCTCTCGATAGTTTAACGATAATTACTGGCCAAGTTACTCGCGATTTAATGTTCTATTTTCTAAACTGACTCTCATCGGGAATTCCAATCCGATTATCACTTCATTAGCATATTGTGCTATCGCTACGTTCTTTCGTTGTATTCAATCTTGGTTAGTGTATCTAAATAGATACACTAACATCGCTCAATGTCGCAAAATGTTTTATCGTATAGTGATTCAACTTTTCTGTAGTGTCTATAATCACCGCGCGCTTAATTAATGAAGTCTGTGCCAGTCGGCTCTTCGTCTCTCCCGCTTCATTGACATCACTAAAGAGCGTTGGAAGAATTTCTTAGATGCTTTTTAGCTTTTTAAGTCGACTGGTTTAATAGGTACAACACTGGTGCGTTCTTTTTCTTGTCATTAAAACAAAAAAAGTTTAAATTTAAAAAATCTAAACAATTGTGCGTATTTTTTGTTTCATTAGTTGTATACTTGTACTGAGCTCTACAACAAAAAATTAATAAGTTTTCAGACTTGTAATAAAACAAGAAACCAGAAAATATTATGCTGCGCAAAACACTAAAAAATAAAACTTATCTGAAGTTAATTAAGCTTAATCTTTGTGTAAGCGACCAATCTAACGAATTATTTATATTTGCGAGGAAAATAGAATCTCAATCAAATTTCTATAATGGATGACGAAAATTAGTTTAAATGCGCAAACATGTTTGTAAATATATATACTACTAAATACACACACACACACACATATATATACTACTAAATATGAAAATTTTAGTTGATTAGCAACATTATTTATGTTGCTCTTGCGTTCTATATTAAGCTCCAGTAAACGCTACGCTATGCTGCAACAAATATCTATCTCTGTAATATAAATACATCGCGGATCGATAAAGTGCAACGTACACATACGGTTTATTAACCTACTTTCCTGATTCCATTCCATCTTTGAAGCGTGCATCGTCAGTGCATGAGACGTTTCAATATAACTCAATACATTCAAGCGGCAAAATCCGCGTTATTGTAATACGCATGTATGCTTTCTGATTTCCACAAATGGCTCGAATTGTAACAAACGCTTTCTTGTTCCATAATATATCTTGCAAAAGTTTGTTGCAAAAGATCCGCAAGTTGATCTCACAATATAAAATTTTTTTTCCCCAAAGTTCGTGTGAAAGAGAAAAACGAAATAAATGCAAAACGTTAAACAGTGAATACCACTTTCAAAAAATCAAATATTTTTAATAATCAAATATATTGTGAGATGAATATAAGGTGATCCACTGCTAATTGAAACAAGAAAATTAACGTGAAATATGTTTATTGTTAGAGAGAGATCATTAAATGACTGCGTAACAACGCAATAGAGAGCCGAGCATTTTAAAATATGTAAATGCATTCGCTATGAATTGATTATGCAAATAAAATATAATTAGCATTATTTGCTATTGCACAAAAACCAACAGATTCCGTCATTCGCGTTTCGAGTATATCGCGAAAAAGTCGATCGCAAAGATCATTTTATTTCATACTCTCACGTCACTGTCAACGAAGTATAAATACGTACGCGAGTGACTGTACGATCGTTTTCGTTCGATAATTTTATTTTGGCTATGAAATTTCAACTTATTACTCGCGGCAAAGATGTAACATACACAGAAAAAAGTTTGGTTGAGATAACCAAAATTTGATAAATCAAACCAAATAAAGTGTTTTGAAAATCAAATTTTGGTTAAGATTATCAAAATTTGGTAATCTCAACAAAACTGTTTTTTCTGTGTATGCATGTATGTGTGTGTGCATTTACCTATATCGATTTATAGTACGTTTGCATCACTGTCAAATAAAGCCTTCGACAATCGTGTTGGGATTTTCAATTAAGATCACATTAGTACTGTGAATAAATTCTCCATTGGTGTCATGACTCGTATCGAAATTCTCTTTTAGTGCTGTTTTTCTGAAAAGCATGCAATGCATGTGCGTTGCGTTTTATTTTATTCTCACAACTATCCAGCGCATCCATTTTAAATTTCCACTTGTCAAGCTTTACAAATTTCCATTTTGTTCAACGGAAATGTTCTTGTATTTCAAATTTGATCAGATTTCTCGATTGTAAACTTACAAATAGTTTAGTATTACGGACTTATTAAAATAATAACCAATTTTGTACAAAATTTAGATTTATTTAAGTTTTTGCAATAAACACTCTCCGATCAATACACCAGTTTCAAAGCTAAAAAGTTTGACTAAAATAGATAATAGTTAATAATTCATGTACTAATTGAACGGAAAGTTAAATTTAAATAAAAATAAAGTTAGCAAATATTAAACAAGAGCAGAAAAAAAAAAGTGTGCGAGTGTGAATGATAAGAATAAGGTTTTTTTTCAACAAGTAATATAATTATAAAAATCAGTATATTTTAATATAAAAAGTATAAGTAAAAAAACTTACTAATTTAGACAAATAGAAATATTTTCGAATAAAATCTGCATTGCTTAGTTTTTAAAGTATGAACTAAAATTCACTATTATAGGTCTAGTCAAATTCGTATATATCTACCTACTCTTTTATTTACACTTTTCTCCGTTTTTATATCTTTTTGTTCCTCTCGCTCAAACTATGCGCGCTACGCCTGCTTTGTTTTAAGTTCATAAAGTGTAGAATGTGTATGTGTAACGCGAACGGAGAGCGCTTATACTTCCCTCTCTCTCTCTTTCTCTTGCAATATGAAGTGAAAGAAGAAAGGAAGAAAAGAAGAAACGCTTGTCACAAGCAATGAACTTTTTTAAGAAAAAATTTTCGAAGTTTTTAAGTAGATAAAAGAGAAAAAATAATAATAACGACTTTCTCTCCTATATATGTACATAATTCTTAAAAAAATAAAAATAAAAATTTTCGGAAGAAAAATATAAAAATTCTGCTAAACTTATAAATAAGCAAAGTTCTAATTCAGCAAAGTTTTTTCAGTTTTATTCCATCATATATAAATAGAACATGTCTTCTTTTCGTGAAACAACTCGGTTTTACAAGTGTTTTAATGAAAGACCAAGTAGATTGCTAGTTTTGGCATTAAAACGGTAACCAACCGCCAGCTGCCGACTCGAGCGTATCGCGCGTGTCGTCATCGCGCAAAAAATGTCATCGACCGATCTCATACAAGTTGGTATCGCAACATGCAACGGCTGCGATCGATCGACTATAAACGTGACTACAACGTCGCCTATAGAATCGTACAGAGACTTTCGGAAGCGACTTCGGCAATCGTAAACGTTGAACTCATGTTTGAAGAAAAGTACTTTTTACGATAAGCATTTCGATCGCAGATTACAATCAAATATCGCAAATATCGCGCAGAAGCACATCTCACATTTGCTGGCAATCTAAAATTAACTATGTATTTTCATTATTTTCAGATAACAATTGTTAAGATAACGCCCGCAAAATTACAAGATTTTTCAAATTTCTGCGATAAAATCTACACACGTGAAGTAAATGATGCACTTACTGTGTTTCTTAAAATTATAGTTGATGATCGCGGAATGTTTGCTAGTAGGAATAGTCATAGTTCATTTGAGTAACTGCAGACTAATATTATCAAATATAGTGAGAATTGCGAATATTATTTTGAAACAGATGCAAAAACTTGGAAAGTTTTTTATTGTTGTATTTTTAAGAATTTTTTTAAATTTAGAAAAACATTTCGATCTCAAAGGTAGAAGACAACAGCGAAATGCGGCAGAATATAAGAACAACACATACAGTTAGAAAGGGCAGGTCTGTAAAAAAAAAGATACATCTTATTCGTACATATACATGTACATACATATATATATATATATATATATATATATATATATATATATACATACACACACATATAAACTCACAGCAAAATCTCTAAATACTGACGCGAATAGTTTTACTGGAAAAAATTGTTTCGCGAGAATATATAATGTATTTTTAAACGTTTTCGGCGCACGACAGTATGTAGCATGTAAAAAAGTCATCGATCTCCTGTCTTCAATCACATCGTTACTTCATTGTTTGTCGTCGCTTGATGCGACAACGATAACAACGAAGACGACGAGGTTTCCTGTCGTCTTGCGTTGCATACGCGAGGAAAATGAGTCCGTTTATACTCTTCGCGACGCAATGTTATAGAAACTTTTCTTTCGTGAGAAAAACTCACACATTTCAGTTTACTTTAGCCGGCTCCGAACGACTTTAACAAGCGCTCAGCTCTTTTAACAGACTCCTGAATCACGCTGTGCGCAACATCTGGTATGGTTTCTTCAGTTCCGGAGCCTGTTTGAAATCCAGCTTCATGCACTTCATTCCCCCTCTTTCTCATTCTCACACACATACACTCTCACAGTTCCCGTTCTCTCCCGCAGGAGAGAAGCTCGCGTAATGTATTCTTGCACCCACACATCATCGTCCCGAGTGTACCGTGTGTATCGATCCCCGAGAATACACACGAAGGTGGTCGTGAGCGCCATCAGGCTCCTCTATTTCCTTCCACTTTCCTCTGTCTTTCTTTTTCTCTTTTTCTATATATATACAACGTTCTCTCTTTCTCTCGTTATTTTTCTGTCTTATCTCGAAAACAGAGAGATCTCACTGTCCTCTTTATTGTGTTCGAGTTGAGGAAACTTACTACATCGTGCCGGGTACACATATCGCGTTGCGGTTGTATATATGTATATCGTTAGGGCGAGTCCGAGGATGTCCTCACACTACTCGGCGATGCCTCTCGCGTGACAGAAGCGCGACGGTGATTTTATTCTCCTGTCGACTAACGATTCAAGAATCGAATCTCATAAAATGACGATTATCGATTAGCGGTGAAAGTTTGCACGAACAGCGTAACGGTACGATGACAATTCTTACCTTAGGTTTTTTTAGTGACAAATCTCCGTACGCTCGCGTACGTAAGCTCAACCGAACAACAGATAACACACACCAAACAACGGTCTGAACTCGACTGACGAGCAAACCGACACCGACGACTGACGACGACGACGACGAGGCGTAGGGCGTCGTTGTGACCAATCGCGTTTCCGCTTGCGCGAAAGATTGCATCAGGTTCGTTCATACGGCTGCATCTTCTGCACTGTTTGCATTTAGGACGAGACGGACTTATGTTTCAGTTTCAAAAGAATAGACAAAAAATCAAAGTGCAAACAGTGCAAAGAATCTTACGCACGTATTGCGAAAAGAAATATATACAATTATAAATAACATGATGCACTTCGTTTCTTTTATTAGAGAGAAAACTGAGGCGATCAAGGCCATATGAGAAACTGTAATAGCAGAGAAAAAACTGAGAGCGGTCAGAGCCATATGAGAAACTGTAATAACTTTTCCGCCCTATAAGCCAGCGCAATGTTCACGGGTGGTGCATATTGGCAACTACGTAGCCATGTCCACGAGCGAGTTGTCGGTGCGTACGCCACAAGTGGACATGGTTCTATTCCGTGCTTTGTCCACAAGGCACCGTTCTATTCTGTGCTACGTGCACGAGTAAACAAAATTTAAAAAAAAATTATTTCCTTTTTTGAAACATGATATACTATAAATTTACTTGTACAACGTTTTTGTAAATATAGTAGTTAGATAGAAGATAAAAGAAATAAGAATTGCTTATATAACAATAAATACTGTGTTTTACACAGTATTTATTGTTATATAATATTTAGAAGTGTGTGTATATTTTTTCCGTCCCACTTTGCACAGACTGCGAACTGTCAAATGCAGTAAGATGTACTGCTTCTAGTGTGGTTAAAAAATATAGCACACGCACATGTACATGTGTAACTTTGTACGAGTAAATTTATAGTATCATGTTTCAAAAAAGGAAATAATTTCGTTTTGTTTTTAATTTTGCTTGTGCACATAGCACGGAATAGAACCATGTCCATTTGTGGCGTACGCACCAAAACATCACCCGGGTGTACTCGAGTGTCATTTTATCTTTGTTTCATATTTAGTGAGTAATAAAGATAAAGTATACCTGGGTGGGGAATCCAAACGCACCCCTATGTGCACCACCCTTGGACATTGCACTGACTTTCGGGGCGGCAAAACGATTATACATTCTATTATGGGCCTGGCCACTCTCAGTCTTCTCTCTGATAATATATACTAATTATTGAACGTCTCTGTAAATTTTGAAAATACAATATTGGTTTTCAGTGCTAACGATCATACATACACAGATTTTTTTGGAAACAATTTGGAAACAACACCAAGACATTTTCAAATAATTTACATTTAAACATAGACTGGCGTATGGACCAATCGATTAAATCTAAAGAGCCATATACGCAAAGCAGAAATTTTGAAAATTAAATTTGCGAAAAAAGTAAAGAATGCTCACACATTTTGCTTTAAACATCTGCTGAATTGACGAAAAAATCATTAATACTATAGAGAATAAAACATTTTATAAATTTGTTTTATTGTATTTATTTTCCATTTTTTATCCATGATTTCTGCCATGTTGATGAAATATCAGAGTTTCGGTTACTTATACCTTCCTTTTTATTTGGTCGATAAGTAAAGAACTTTGCACGGACTAACACATTTAATTCTAAAAAGATATTCAAAAAGACAGGATATGCACACACATGTTTATGCGACAAATTATATGATATCACGATAGTTTTTTTTTGTTTTTACTTTCTTTGTAAACGTAACAAAATGCAACGCATACGAATGCAAGTGGCACAAAAGGTGTAAATTAAAAACGACGAATTTACATATATTTAACGTGCATAAAATGGAATGACGTTTTTTTCATGTACATACATGCCTTATTTATTTCAACGAAAAAATAATTTATATTTTAATGTATATATACATACATACATACATACATACATACATACATACATACATACATACATACATACATACATGCATATATATATATATGTGTGTGTGTGTGTGTGTGTGTAAATTTTTTTTCAGTCGATAGTTTACTCGCAATTTCTAAAATCATTATAATATAAAGCAAATAGTGTGTGTATCATTTTTCTGTTCACATATTTTACTTATTACGCGCATATTTTCTATTCGTGTCCACGATACACGTGTGACTAGTAATAAATGTGTAACTAATAGAATAACTTAAATATCTTTTACTCGCTATATGTATAATCATTATGTATATTATTATAAATCCTTGCTTTCGCTCGTTTTTATTTTCATTTGCATTCTTAAATATCCGATTGGAATGATTATTGAAACTGAAGGATATTATATATTCAATCGCGCACTAAGAAATATATATATACATACATATATATATATATATATATATATATATATATATATATATATAT
>QVOA01012833.1:0-12355 GCA_014825685.1 Pseudomyrmex cubaensis | reverse complement strand
AAGGTATACGGTAGCGTCAAGACAGTGACACTCATTCGGCGGATACTTTTATGTACTTGGCGTCGAGACGCTACCGCGTCTCTTGATACACACTTATGATTGTGACTACCAGCTATGTACATACGTATATATTTGCATGCTTCATATGTTAATTAAAATTCCTCACAACTTCAGGCTCTTGCTGGAGTCGCTAAGAAGCCGCCGGCCTTTTCAACGCCAGTGTATTCGAATTCATATCTGCCTGCTGCTATGCAGGTGAATCACACTTTTACTCGATTTAATAAAAGCGCTTCTAAACTACATATTGATCTAAATATAGAAAATATTACATGCTGCATTGAAAGTTTTACACTTGGGAATATATCGATAATACAACAGTTGCAAAATTTATTTCTTAAATAGGTGATTTTCCATGCGGTCGAGCAATTGAAAGTACTGCAAGTAGAAGAAACGCAAACAGTAACTGAATCGTCGTCAGCAACGACTCTGCCGATGAAGCATCAACAACCGCTAT
Organism: Pseudomyrmex cubaensis; assembly: GCA_014825685.1. NCBI lineage: Eukaryota > Metazoa > Arthropoda > Insecta > Hymenoptera > Formicidae > Pseudomyrmex > Pseudomyrmex cubaensis. The sequence continues at coordinate 11,841 of QVOA01012833.1, read as the reverse complement.
CGACGACGCCTGAAAAGATTTCTGTGACAACAATCGTCACGAAAGCGCACGACAAAGAGACAGAAATTTCTCAACTGTCTTCGACTCCAATGAATAAAATATCAAATCAAGATTCATCCGAAACTTTCAATCTGCCGGAAGTCATACAACATGTAGAATCTTCACCCGTTTCAGTAGTCTTTAACAGTGATAACCATGAAGAGTCGCCCGAAGTGAACGAAGAAATGGTCGAAATCAATTACGAATCACCGGCCACGCCAGAAACGAATCATGAATCCCCGGAAGTTATGCAGGAGACACAAGAATTCAATCAGGAATTTCCAGAGAAAAGCGAAGAAGAAAAATTCTTAACGGTGATAAATTCATCGGTAAACTCCTTCAGCGAAACGCCTATCGTCGAAACTTCGCTACACGACGTTGTATCGCAACAGCAATCGATACAGACTTCCATGACAGATGAAATGCTAGATGATAAGCAGAAGAAAAAGAAACCGACTATCGATAGCGTTGTGGACGAAATTTACGGAATTGTAAAGACAACTAGCTCTCCGTTCATCGAGGACTCGGATATGAGCGACGAGTCAAAGAGCGTAACAGAACTCTCGATCGAAAAGATGGAAAACATTGAAGATGAAGATGATGAAACGAGGTGACGACACAAGTTGTTGCTTTTATTACGCAAAACTTATTTTTTAAACATATTTTTGACACATAAATGTTTGATGAATATATAATGTATTTATTTTGATTTAAAACGCAGAAGATTAAAAGAAAACTGTATTACAGTTGAATTTAATTTTCGTCGATTTAAAAAATCTGATAAATATAAAAAGATCTAAAAAGCGTAAATAAAAAGTGCTTTTAACAAGCTATGTTTTTTTTTGCTGTGTTTGTTGCGCGGCAGGTTTACTCTGCTGGGCGAAAAAGTGGCTCAAGTACCGCGGCCAAGTTTGAACAGCTACTTAAGGCGCACCAAAGTACCGCCTAGGCCGGCACTTCAACAACTGGCGAACCTCTACGACGCTCTGAGCAAGGATGCGCGGAAGCAAGGATTCGCACGTTTCGCCGGCTACTCGGACGACGTTCTGAAGACTCTGGAGTCGTCCGCTGAAGGTGGCATTGGGCCGCAGTTAAAACAGCTGCTGAAGAAAGTCGTTGAGCGGAACGAGCTTACCAGAGACGACGCGAAGACAAAAACTTCACAGGTGTTGCGAGATCTCGATGATCCTGGCAGCGCGCTTAACATGGACCTGAGACGTTTGTTACCTTTACGTTTTACAGCTTGATGAGGAACGTTCATATAAAACGTTCTGATACTTTGTTAAGAAAAGTATAAATGTGTTATATAAATAAAAAAATATTATATCTTGAAGAAGTAAAAATCATGTAAACGCTTGCGTTCAGAGATTCCAAAAATGTTTTGTTTTCAGGAAATAAAAAGATACATATACATTGATATTTTATAAAAAGATACATATACATATATTTCAAATATAAAATTAGTTTTGTTGAGAAATACAATGTATAGGATTTATGTGTCAAAGTTTTCTACATATTTCTATACATTAAAACAATGTATAGACGATATATATCCATATTTTATTTTATTTAAACGCACGTGAATTAAGAAATAAATTATATTTTCAAGCGTCATCATGTTTGATGATTATAATTCTTCTTTGTACCACTTGGAAATTATTTTCATAGCTATCTCTATAGTATCACCTAGAAAGAAGTAAGAATAATTTATAACATTTTCTCGAATATCATTATTGAAGATTTTATTAATTTTAAAAGATGTTTGCTAAAAATCGTGGTTATAGAACTGTATAAAGCAACAAGTAACTAATAAGTAAAACCGATTGATCCAGTGTTTGTGGAAAATTTTCAGAAAAATGTGTTACCTTTCGGTTCCACCGGATAAAACCTCGTAGAAAAAGTGAAAGGTTGTTCGACTTCGCGAAATATTTTATCGTTCATCTCAGTGATGTTGAATTTCGTTCTTTCAAGCAGAGATTTCTCAAGAGCCCTAAGGAAGAGCTCCCATCTGAGTTTAAAGTAGTCCGCGACTACTCCTGACCACTGTTTATTCGCATAGTCTCTGATCTCGCCATTCGGACCCCACAAAGTAATTTGATTTCTCGCATTATATTCGTAAGACCGTCTCTCTTTGTCATTGTCAGTCATATTTTTTGCTTGGGCTAACCAAGTGCCAAGCAGAAAATTATTTCCCGACGCCAGAATAGACTCGAGATCGTCGAAGAGCTCTAACAGAGCGTTCGCGTGCGATCTGTGACGTGTTTTAGTCAAGAATAAAATTTCACTTTTCTAAAGTCGCACGTCAAGAGTCTTCTACAATTATCGCATAATACTTGGAAAGTAGATTTTTTGAAACATTATAAAACGGAAGTTCTAATATGAAAGTGGCAAAGCTATAATAATTTTTGAATTTATAAGCAACATTAAAGAGAGAAATTAGATTATTAATTACAGTATCAATTATAAGTTCGCTATTTTCGTATTAAAATTTTCATCTTATAATGTTTCAAAGAATCTACTTTTCAAATATTATGTGCGATAGTTTTACAACATTCTGTACACGTAATATCATATTACACTCACTGAAAAGCAGAAATGTTTCTTTTTTTGTAGCTATCTATAATTTTCACATAGATATCATCGGCCATTATTTGGAGAGCTTGTCTAGTTATATCGACCACGTCGTGTCTATAAAGAGTACTGTTTCCTCTACCGTATCTCGCTTTTAAGAATACATTCCACATAAAGTAGAAATTTTTGCGCTTGTACCAGACCTGCATTAAGACGCGCATTATCGTACATCTTTAACTAACCATAATTTACAAATTAAAATATAAAACTTCACAATTATAATTTATAATATTATTAAAAGTGAATTATACCCATGGCGAAATATTTAAACTTGGCCGTCTGGTAATAACGTAGTGTCCTCTTATTCTTTCCGTGCCAATAAAATTATAAACTGTCCTGCCAAGATATTGCCAGGCAGCCGTTGTGTATTCATTCCATGCACCGTATCTTCGAGTAGCGTAATTTTCAAACCTGTCGATTAACAGTATTTCCTTGTATTCATCAATTAATTGATGAAGCAAATTGTATTTCTATAATTTTCTGAACAATAGACTATTCAAATTATGAAAACTTTCATATCGAAGTATCGACTCTGTCGATAATTTCGATATGTTTTCGAAATACGATCGAATAATTTCGATATATTATCAAAATAGGATCAAAGGCTTAGAGAGAAATAACAATATATATACACTTTTTCAACGATACATTAGGATTGTGCGAGCATTCTCACCAAGCGTCGAGATCGACAGGCTCGTGACGATACGCCATTTCGTTCATTAGCTCGTAAATTACATAATTTTGATTAATGCCTTCGGGTGTCAAACCGGTTCCCACCATTGTACTGCCATTCATGTTTCTAGCTTCAAACGTACGCTAGAAAGAAAATATGAATTTATGAAGAAATACATTAAATAAACTTTTATGTGATTGCTACTTGCAAAAACAACAGCATTGTCGAGTTTTTTATATAAAAAAAGAGTGATGTAAAAAATTTCGGACTTACCTGATTAATGATTTGTGCGGATCCAAACATTCCTAAAGTACCACCAAAGTTGTGCAGCATACACCAGATAAATGGTTGACCATAATACGACTTCAGCCGATTATATTGCGGGAATTGTTCCGATTGCAAATCTAATACAAGCATTCGTCCCTGCAAGTAATTTTAGTCTAGCAATATATAAAATTGCATGTTATTATTTGAAAATATTGCATACGTTGACATAAGACAAATTTCTAACTAAATCACCTCATCGTAACAAACACATTTTTACAAAATAATATGTAGTTGTTATATTACATGTATCAGATTTTTTCGAGCTTTTGAAACTGATATTGTTTTAAGCCTACCGTAGGTACCGAGGTCAAGAACGATCTAATTCTAGGTTCCGTCCAGAATGTAGAGTCGTGCACAAATAGCCAACCTTGCATCAACCTTAAGAAATTGTAAATATATTTTTGTATAAGATACGATTATTTCATATATCTACCTAAATAATTAATATTTTGATTTCGAAACAAATTCAAGTGTGTTTAAAAACTATACAATACATACGGAATTATCATTTCGAATTTCATGCACTTACCATATTGCTTTAGGATCAATTGAGTTCATAGCCGCGAAAATCGAACGACCGACGTTTTTCAAATAGACAAGTTCGCTGTTATCGGGTTCATTTTCGTTAAAAGTATCGCAGTTGTAAATATGATCGGTGCCAAACTCGTCAATGTACTATGAATAATTAAATATTTATGTCTCATCTAGACGTTTTATTAAAACTTATTTTATTAGTGTTATTTTGACTTGCCATTTTGAGAAACTTCTCTCCGATTGTGTGAAATAGCGGATCCGTCGGATCTAATAAATAAGGACTAAAAGTAAAAAAATTAGGCTGTGTAAAAACTTTATTTAATAATCTTACGAGTAAAATAATATATTTTACGCGAAAAATTCATTTAAAAAAAAAGAAATATATAAAACTGATATTTCGACTCGTACCAACAATATTTATCTTCAAATCTGTTCCACGGATCGATTTTAGTCATATTGACGTTTGGAAAGAGCCTAGCAAAAGCTCGTGGTACATGACCGGCAAATGCCGGAAGCACCGGCACAATTCCGAGATCCCTCATTCTCCGAAGAATCTGATGTTGTAGATGCACGGTACGATTATGCCAATTTGACGACAATGGTCCACCGAATCCACGAATGTTGCCCATTCTTGCCCTGTGTGAAGTATCGCAGTAAAAATAACGTGTCTTTAGTGAAAATGATCTATAACATAGGTCCAGTATTCTCTTAAGAATTAAACAGATATATAACCAGGGTAAAAAAGCAGGTCCACCCAAGTGTTCGTCAATTTCCTCCTGAGTGAGGTTGAAATCTCGATACAGTTTTTGCCAGATTGCTTCTTGTCCAGTGAAAGCAAGAGCCAGATTAATTCCATTAAGGGCCATCCAGTCAATGTTTCTCTCCCATTCCTGCCATTGCCACCAAGCTGAACTATATCCCACAGTGCACACATTTTGGTAATATCTGAATCTGTAAAAAGTCACGGGAAAATGTCATATACTATCACAAACAAATATATCACGAGAGAATCTCGTGTTATCACCTGTCGTTGGACGTAATTTTAACTCGAACATCCGGCAATGTGTTTGGCAAGTTCACAGAAGTACCATCCCACGATAAGTGTATATTACAGTAGTTTTTCAAGTAATAATGCAAACCCCACGTGATTGCCACTCCGGAAGTGCCACGAATTTCGATCTCGCCTAGGGGATTTTTTGTTATCTGTCGAAACACAAAACTTCGAGTTGCTCAGCAAGTTACATTTTGACAAGTTGCTCAGCAAGTTACATTTAAACGCTGTACCTTGAAAGTATCTTTGTCGATAGGACCCAAATCGGTATCTATCAACATAACAAAAAAATTTGACGTTTCCTTGCCTAAGAGTCTTTCCGCAACATCTTTAGCTGCTCTTGCTTGAACTTCCTGCGACGTATGTGGCTTTATGTGACCCAAAGAATTCTGAAACTCTATGTTTCAAGTTTTCAGCCGAAGTAATAACAAATTCGGTTACTTGGCATTCTAAACTGAATCGTTGATCTAACGCATTTTACTTGAATTTAAAATATTTAAAAAATTTTGCAAAAGTTCTGTTATCTTCTTTCAAGTATTAATATGTTCTGTTGTTTATGTAACAAAAAAACCGTTTTATATAATGTATTTTATAACGATTTTTTAAGAGAATTTCGAAAAAAGTGTTAAATAAGAAAAAGATACAGAATCAATATTGTACTTACTGTCGTGCCTGCGACAATGACTAACTGTTATAAGAAATCCATATATTATGATAAATAATCTTAAACATGACATTATCACCAATATAATTGAGGTTTTTTAGTGCGACAACTGACACGAATTAAAGACGAGACAGAAAGAACGATCGTACACTGCACTGTAACATCTCTGCTTGTATATTAGACTTCTTATCTGATGAGGCGTATCTGTCGCCACAACGATCGTCAGTGACTCATGTAATGACTTGATATGACCGTTTCAATGATAATCATGTATTAACGTTAACTGCTTAAACTTGAATTATTGATGCAGTACACGACTTTATGCATAAATAAAAAACTATTTTTTATATGTAATATGTATGTTTTATATAACATAAAAGAATGAAACTTGCATTTTGATATGTCATAATTTATTGAATAAGTTTACGTATACACATAACTTTTGTCGAATGTTTAAATGTTAAAAATTAAACAATTATAATAAGTTACATGTGTATTACTTTACACTTAAAAATATGTTGTATGTACATCCGGCGCAGGATGTAATTTTTAAAAGCTTCATTTTTTTTCTTGGCAATAATCAAAATAGACTTTTGTAATCTCTAGTTAGAAATAATTGTGTTATATAATGTTTTTCTTGCCAACTTGAAATAAATTTTCTTGTGTATGTGGTAATACATTGTTAATCTTTAGTGGTAGTACATAAACTTGGTAGATCTTTAACGGCAGAAAATAACTGGCCCAAAGCAGGAAGATAATAATCGGGACAACTATCTTCTTGTTTTTGTGCCTTTTCTAGAGTGTCCACTCCAGTATCGACGAAAAGTTTTGTAAATCCGCACATGGATGCAAACTGCATGTCTTGATTAATTCTGCATTTATATTTCCAAATCAATGTACATATAACTGATTTAAATCGAATAAGATAATTATTAATAAATATTATAATTTATAAGTAATTATATTGATAAACAGCAAAATGTATACTAGTATGATATAAATTTCGCAAATTGAACATTAAAGATATTTGTTTGCGTAAACAAGTAAAAATTAATAATTTATTACTCACGAATCACCTATAAAAAGACATTTACGTGGATCAGTCACATTGCATTTATCAAAAATGTAATCTTTGAGAATTGCGCTAGGTTTTCCGCATTGAATTGGTTTTCTTCCAGTCTGTGAACTGATAATATGAATGTATGGTCCAGGGCCTAAAAAAAAAACACACATATTTTTAAACACAATTAAAAATTTTTAATTTAATTTTAATTAAGATTAAAAGGAAGACTTTTGTTATATTATTTACATTCTTTAATAATTTTTTGTACTTTTATATATGAATGCATATATTATTGTACGTACACGTTAATGCACTTACCTAAAATGTTGATTTTAGGTGATGTTTTTATATTTATCCATTGGTCCATTATTCCCACTATATACAATACATCTTTACGTTCAAGGCATGATATGGCTAAAGCCAACTTCATCCAATTTACGGTTACATCAAAATCAACAACAACAGCTTTAACAGACGGCCGATCTATAACTTCATTTACGGTCGCAGTCTGATCATTGGCGAAAAATTTTGGCTGTGAGATCAAAAATCATTTTAATTTATTTTCTCTTACTTTTACATACATATGCTAAAAAATGAATAAAATTTCGAAAACAACCAATTACCAATTTAACTAAAACGTATGAAAATTATGATATTAAAAAATAGATTAAACTTGACGTTGGATGTTCGAATAAACGACTTGTTTTATAGTTATTGAATATATTAACTTACGTCTTCTACTAGTCGTATTCCGGCTTCTATTAATTGTTTTCGAGCCACATCCGAAACTATAGCGAAAACTTCGTCTTGAAAGTTGATTTTTTTCAAATACCAGATAATCACTTTGATAGTGTTAATTACATGATCCTATAAATCACACAGCTATCTTGAGACAGTTTATAACCAATATGTGCAATATTGTGTGCGTATTTAATTTTTCAAATAATTTTCAAATCTTGTGGCTCGAGGTCAATGTGTTAAGATTATAAATACAGAAATATAAATACATGTGTATGTTGACATCAATTCAAATTATTGATATGTAATGTGGATTATCAAAATATAAAAAAGACCAATATTTACTGGACTTATATCCAAACAGGCATGACGAGCGAGTTCGCTAAACGCGCTTGAGTCTCTAGTACTATTATTTGTTACTAGATACACTTGCTTTCCCACATTCTGCAGTGCCGCTAGAGACTCGAAAGCATTTGCAATAGGATGATCGATTTGCCACACAACTCCTAGAGAAACACATAATTCTTCGGTCATGTGTACATATGTAAGTAAATGTGTCTAGTTGATACGTATTCCGTCATTGAATCTTATATGTAATCAAATAAAAGTTATTTATCAGGTATTTCTCAGGAACATGTATGTGTTTGTGTTCTTTTGTTCTGAACATTAATTTTTTTTTTTTTTTACTTTTACTTACCGTCAAAATCGGACATCACTACGTCGAAAGATGTTAAAAATTCTTTCAATTGGGTAATCGAACATTTCGTAAGATCCTTTGTCTTCGACATGATCAAGTCACTTTGTTCTAATACGTTTGATTCAGATGTCCGTCTTCGTATTGGAAATAAATTCTCTAACGACAGTCACCTTTTCGATTTCGAGACGATCGTGCTTCTGAATAACTTTTGTACCAGTTCACTGGCGTTACCTCACCAAAGTATGGAAATGTTCAAAACACATGAATACATACGTATAAATATCTTGCTCCAACTGATAGCATCGTTCGCGTCCATGAGAAGTCTCTTTCAATGTATTGTATTTACACGACTTATGACACTCGTCTCCATGCAGATACTTCGTATCGGAACCGCGGCATATTGTACACTGTATAAGACGTTAGATTTTACGTTCACTAGTAGTAACTTCCCCACTCTTGCTACTGATTTCGTTTAAATTTTCTCATTTTATTTATTTTTCCTGAAAATTTTTTAATCCATTTTATACATTTCCTTATACTTTTACTTCTAGATAACATTTAGTACACGAGAAGCATAATGTTCACCACCTCGTGATCGCCATGATAAGCAAATGAGAAATCAAGCGAAGAGTGGGGAAGCGTGTATAAACGGTGTCATAAACGCCGAAGCCGCAGTGACAAGTGGAAAACTTGTTCTCACTACACTATAAAAAAAGTGTATAAATTTATGTAAAGAATAAGTGTAAATATTACACTATTAATAGTGTGATATTAAAAATTATGTAACTTTACACATAAACGTATCTATGACGAGGAAGATCGAGTTTAATATTTTCACTCTTCGGCGAGTTGTGTGATCACGAGTTCTCGTGTACAAAGTAACACATTTATCGATCAACAAACAATTTAAAAAACTGAGATAATAAAAACTATTTACCTTCTTATTCTTTATCTTATAAATCTCGGTCTATCTTGTTGCTGACAAGGTAAATCGAAATAAAAAGATCAAACACCTTTGGGTTAATAGAATTTCAATTTATTAAGTTTCTTTTCCCTATAGCCATCAGTGTCTTGATTCTCATTTACAAAGGTATTATATAGTCGTAACGGTAATAACTAATAATCAGTAATAATAATCTTAATTGTAATAATCAGTGATCAATAATGATATAATAATGATAATTAATAATAATAATAATAATAATAATAATAATAATAATAATAATAATAGTAATAATAATACTAGCAATCAATGGCGATACATTAATATGCACAATCGCATCGTACGTTTAATTGTCGTCCTGTGTGTCGTCGTCTCTCTGACATACAAAAAAGTTATCATCAGCTTCTCGTCCACACTCGCTCGGACTTTCGGCGAAAGAAAGACACAAGAGTCTTATTATTCACAGCGATAAGAAAAAATGACTAAATGACAAAATTATTTATCAGTAAACCTGACTAGACAAGATAAACTCTCTTATACTCCTACACGGGGTGACATAGAAACATTCGTCGCACAACAAGCGTGAAAGCGTGGAGAACGCCGCCGCGATCGACGGACTTTTAAAGGAAAGATGTTTCCTGCCTGAATCTCCATAAAATTTTATTAAATTAGGACGTATATTTTCAAGTCAGTGAAGTAAAACAATTAGATCGTACCATAAATATATGAATAATTATTTTTATATCATCATATATTTATATAAGTAAGAAATATGACACTTAATGATAAAATTGACAAACGTAATCGTATATTTATTGAATTTCCAATTATCGCGAAATATAAAATGTATTTTATGTATCGGCGTTAAAGAATATGGTTGATAGAGCTATAAATAATAGTGACGAATAATGTGAATTCGAATACAAAATGAAAATAGTTGAAAAAAACATTGCAGTTAAAACTTGTGATTTCTCCAGCAAACGGCGACGATCACGACACGCTTTCTCATGGAATTCTCAATGTTTTGGCGAATCCATGAGAGATTTGTATTATCTTTTCTTATTTATCTCCTTCCCCAGCGTTAAGCCCACAATCGACAATTAGTTTATGCAAATACAATTACGATACGGCCAAGAATATTTGGTTTGCTCGAAGAGATTCGTGTGACGTGGGGAGAGATGGGAGAAGGGAGGAGACTCTTGAGACCGGTTAACTGATAAAGCCTTAACTAATAAATCCTTGACTTTATAATACGTTGAGGTCATCATACAATGACATGTTAGCGATATTAAGGCCAAGTGAACCTTGTTGTTTAGTGTTCCGATGTTTGTAATCATGAATACAGCGAAACTTATGTAATAAACAAATGATGAAGAAAAATAAGCGTTTATGTAAACTGTCATGTATCTCATACAAGTTTCCTTATATTGTATAAGTTGTTATATATTATACAAGTTATTAATTAAATAATTTAAAGTTAATCAATTACAATTTCGAGATGTCTTAACAGTTAAACTGATTTCGATATATATAAATTACATAAGTTAATTTGTATAAAATTAATTGTATATTTTTACTGAAACGAAAACTTTCTTATTTTTTCATTTCAGTTAAAACTAACATAATATTATATAATTTGTTTCAGGTGATGAGACTACTACCTGAAAAGAAATTTCTCGCAAATATTGACGTAGATAACAGTGGATTTGTGCAAACATTAGTGAACGTGATTTTTGTTTTTTCGAGATATTTCTTTGCTCTTCGATTTTACCTGTTTGTGACAATCATATTAACTTAAACGGTCGTCTTACAATCACAAAAGTGGAAACGACTCATATTCGATATTGTAGGGAATAGAATAGTGCACTTGTTAGTAACACTGTTTAGCTTCGTTTTGTCTCCCCGGTTTGGCATTTTCTTCGAGGAGTATACAGATCGTCTTGTACCCTGATCGTGATGTAATCTAACGTAATCTAACATGACAAGCGGCGATATTAGACTCCGGCAGTGACGATAATGCCAATTGTTATTATAAATATAGTCTCGCTATACAATAGAGAGACACAATCATTTTCCGCTTCGCTCAAATGTGAACAATTCGTATTGATCTCTCTCGGAGATATTAGACAAAGTTAAGACGAATTAAAAATGTCGAACGAGGAATAATATATTTCAATCTCAGCAGTCGATCTCCTCGCGTCTCACAAGCTCTTACTTGTAGTCGTTGTAGTAGTTTTACGGTACTGATTTAGGCGTATTCAGTAGACGTAGCGAATGTACTTTAATATTAAATAGAGCTATAAGAGATTCTGAACGCTTCCGATTACTCAATATTAACTATCAAGGCTGTCATCGATTGCGTAGAGTTTGCTTGTATGAACATTATATATGTGTATATGTATATATACATATATATACATATATACATATATATACATATATATACATATATATACATATATATATATGTATATATATGTA
>QVOA01012832.1:0-13795 GCA_014825685.1 Pseudomyrmex cubaensis | reverse complement strand
ATATATATAAAATATATTTTATATATATATAAAATATATATTGTACATAATTAAAGAGCACAGCACAACAGGTTTTCCTTCGTTTTCATATGACGTAGAAGGGTCGGAAGCATCGGAGAGTGCAATTCATATTTGCTGCTGCAGTCAGCAGCGGAGAGAACTGCACCTTTAATCAAGATTTCTACCAATTTGCGAGCGCCGACGGCGCGAAGACAAAGCCTATTGTTGCCGTAACTGGTCGGAGCTTCAAGTGTTCCAACGCAACGGTGAGAGCCTGATGCGTGCGTATATCGGGTGTACCTCAGTAAGAGAAACCGATAATAATAACGAATATTGCTACTTTACGGATTCTTGTACATATACATTCGCAGTTATTTAGCGAATAATTTTTAATTAGTAATTAATTATGTAATTCTCAAAATAACGTTGAGAAGCAATTATGGAGGAAGAGAAGACGTAGATGACAAAGTAAAATAGATTTTGGAAGTGAAACTTCGAAATTGGTTTTTCACGCGGTATCGAGTTTATTTAGGGAACAATAAAAAGTGAATTAGCACACAATCTGTATGAGAAGCGGCGTGTGAAAAGTTTTATTTACGGATCACTCTGTATACGCGCGTCTTTGCCGTCGGGCCGGGACAAGAGAAGATGAGGATTCCGTAGTGGAGGCTGACGCTCGGGGACCGCCGAGCTAGTCGTTTCGCATCCTAGAAGCTTCACCCATCCCACCGCTTGCTTCCGGCTAAGCCCGGCTGCCATCGCGTTCCAGGCAACTTGAAGCCACTCGTAGTTCTGTTTGTGTTTGCTAATTGTGAATTGTCTACTTCTTGCCTGGTGGCTTGCGTGCATGCAGCAGCGCCGCGAGAACAAGGAAAGCGAACGTTCCGCGGATCTGCGAATAGCAAAGACAATAACAGCATAGAGAGAGAGGAGTGGAAGAGAGTGAGAGAAAGAGAGAGAGAGAGGAGAGAGAGAGAGAAATCGTCAAGCTGAAAGATGCAAAACACAAGCCGCTTGCGCGAGACGAAGTTGAGTTTCCGGCTGAAAGCACATCGCCTACGAAATGCTCGGACTGAGGAAAATTCCCTCTCTCCCCCTTCCCCTGCAACGCAGCATCCCTATCTGCTTGGGCTAACTCCATCTCTGTATCCATCCTTCTGCTCGCCGTCGACCACTCTCCACCAGTGCCGCGCTTTTATGCTGTAGACACTCGAGTTTACCTTACTACTAGTCGGCGGTGCTTGCACGAGCACCACCCGTCAAGAGACACCTGCGAATGAAATGGTACCAATTCTTTTAGTTCAGTCCTTTGTGCCTCGATTGCCGACGGTTCAAGGCAATCGCCGGGCGCGTTCCGTTTATTAATAATCAGCAGCGAAACTGTTTCGCTGTTTCGAGTTATCTGTTATCGATTATTTGTTCATCGGAAACAAGTAGTTACTTGAAATCTTGATAAATACTAAAGCTGCTTAAAATACACGTCAAAAAAAAAAAAAAAAAAAAAAAAAAAAAATCATTGAACGGCCACGCGATGGCCGGAAAAGAAAAGAGTTTTGTGGTTGAAAAGAATTTTATGCAAATAAAAAAGTCAAATTGTTTAACATAAAAAATTTGTGGCTCATTTGGATGGTTTAACCATCGTTGCTCTTGATCATCACGCGCGCAACTCGTGACGCTTTTAATGAAATGTCGACACTGGCCGGGACGGCGTCGACGGATCGTTTCAGCTCGCGATAATGAGACAACTTTCAATGTTGGTGACGTGATATCACCCCGCGCGAAATAAATCGGCGTCGCAGCCCTCCGTATTGTGAGGAAAACGCACCCCTCCGTTCTCGAATGCCGTTGTCCGGGGTGCGCGCGGACGACCTGTTCGAAATACAACCCCATCTCTCTAGAGACAGGGGACATATTGTTTGGTTCAGTAATTCCTCGCGTTATTTCCCGTGTTTGCTTTTTATCATTGTAAACTGATATATTGTCCGGGATAACTCCCCCTCGTGGACGAAGAAACTTACGGACACAGTAGACGGAGTAGACAGAGAGGAGGCGCGCGTAATCGTTCGGACCAGCGACGCGCGGAGTTTCACTCCACTAAGTGATGGAAACGAGATTATTCGGGCTATACAACAGTCTTCTTTATTTTTAGACGCGGGCTCGTTCAGCAATGAAACCGACACATACACACGTACACACACAACACGCTTGGCCGGCGCTTGCATTACACGCGCGAATGTATACGCGTCCGGAAATGAATTTGATAGAGTGACAGCCGCGATTGTCATAGTGATCTGTTTTTTACTCGGGCTGCGTGTATTTTTGGTCGTCGTGGGTGTTGGTTTTCGTTGGCGTAAAAAACTTCGGATTTTTATTACGGATAAAAAAAAGTTCGTCTATCAGTGCGCGACATAAAGCAGCGTATATGTCCAGAGAGATGTGCGAAAATTATTAAACTAAAAGGAAAATTGACGAATAATCATTTTTTCGTAATTAGGATTGAGATAACTGAAAGGAGTCAAGTATTAAAAATCCTCACTTTTTTATACATCCAATAAAAAAAAAAAATCACATCTCTCGATTACATCATTTGCTTTATTTTAATATTTATAGTTTTAATAGTTAAAAATAAATGAAAAAAAAAAAAAAATACAAAAGAGATATGGAAAAATAAAAAGAACCGGGTATAAATATATAATCCTTTGTCACGTTCACAAGTCGTCGATAGAAAGTTTTCCTTGTCTCCTGTCGCTGTCCGTCATCATTGAGATATTGTATTGACATGCACTTCGCGTCAATGTTTGAACCTGAATTCTCTTGAGTGTCGCGTAAGTGCTTGTGTGCGACAGTGTGATATACACGCTCGTCATATGGCGTGACACGTGCGCCAAACGTTAAACTCGTAGCACGGCAAACAACGAATTAAGTCTTACCGATCGCTCACACTTCAAACCCGAATCAAATACTCTGTAGTTTGAAATTTGTCAATAGAAACGCTCCGACGCGAGATAGAATTTGCGAAGTTAATAACGAATGAGTTCGCGAGATACCGAGCGCCGAATATAATAAACAATATATATATATATATTTTCTATTATTACAGAGACCATACAATGAATATATCTGGAAACGATAGAATTGTTTACGTATCCACGCGCATTTATTTTGTAAATAAATTACCACACATATTTATAAATAACGCTACTATCGCACCAAGCAGATCCTGAAGCAGTAATTCAACGTCGCCTTCAAGTCCATTTAGAACTTGGGGTGTACATTTGAAACTCTCTCAGCTCTCTTACACAGTAATGAAGACGGACCTATCGGTGGAACGTAATTTGTGTTCCTCTTCAGTTAATTACGGGAGGGAAAGCATTGATACCGATGGCAAAGACGAGGCGAGGAGGGCGAGGTGGTGTTTAAAAGTCAACGGTGTAATCCGAAGAAAGCCGTCGAGGCACATCGCGCGGTGTCGCTCCGCTGAAGTGGGTGTAAGTGAGCGCTGGTTGTAGTTGGCCACTACCGAGCAGGCGATAGGGGTGTGGTTGTACACCCGCACACCGGGAGAGTCGTCGTCGTCTTAGTAAAAGCTGGCATGATCTAGCACGGAAGACAGGGGAGTCTGTCTTTATCAGCCGACCGGGCAAATCGCACAACCGTCGAACCGCGTCGCGCTACCCCCCGTTTCACCCTCGTGTCTCTTCCTCCTTCTACTCTCTCTTCATTCCTCCTCTCGCCGAGAGCTACGCCACCGGCGAGAACACCCGATTGGCGTTTCTCTCTCAAATGAGGAAGGACATCACGCACCCCTATTGGCTCCCGGCAACTCCATACTCGGTATTCATTCGCCACCCCGAGACCGAAATCCCGCATTTCCCCCTGTTTCCTCGCCCGTACCCTCTCCCGTTTGCGTTCTTCTCGTTCGACACCCCTTGTGAGCGACCGATGCGACCTCACTCCTCTCTCACGAGGCGCCTTCACAATGCATTTCACTGCCGACGCTTTCACCTTTTACGCTGAATATTTCTAAATAAATACTTTTTTAATAAGCGTCACGCAGCGTCCGCGCGGGCGCGAACAGAGCGACGCACGGCGCCATTTTGCATATGTTTTTGCCCACCGGAGAAAAAGTGGATTTTTACGGTCGTCGGAGTGTCAGCCATTATTCTCATTTTGATATTTGCTACATTTCACTAAACACAGTTTTTGTCAATGCCAAGAATTTTTGGTAAGAGAGATAGCGACAAATTCAACGTCGGAAAACTACTTATGATATATTTGAAATCGCAAAGAGCGAAAACTTCACTTTTTCAATATTATATCTAAACAAAAAATAAATATTGAAAGACATAGAAAATGTTTACATTTCTGTTTGGGATACTTCTCTCTCTGTTACAAAAAATAATTAAAAACTTAAATATTAGACAAATTTTGTGTGTATGTAAAAATGTTATAAATTTCTAAATAAGTGCTTTTTGCTTTTAACAATTAACGAGTTTTTTCTCTTTTACAATATAAGACATTAGAATTTAAAAGAATTAAGCTGATTGATTCGATAAAATATCGCAAAATTATCGAGATTAAATCTGTTCATAAAATCATTCCTCGAGAAAAAAAAAGAAAGATGACACCCCTTTCCGATTTTTTACACCGGCGGTGTAAAAATCAAGATAAGATAATCACATCGCGTCGGTTCCTAGTCTTTTGACCTGCTATGAGTACGTGAAAGCATATCACCTGATATATCTGGTTTCGAGGTGCCAGCATGCAGATCGACCGGTGACCGACACACGGGGCGGCGAAGAACGAATTGGGCCAAGAAAGAATCGACTCCTCGGCTCCGAAAGAGGATCGATACAAAGTGTCGAACTCAAGAAAGCCTCGTTCTCGTCGGCTTTTGCCGGTACTTCTGACATTGCCGATCGCGCCTCGCCCTTCCTGACCGCGAGTTCGAGCGGTTCGCGCGGCAGACAGAAACGAAATAGCCGCGCCGTGACATCCCGATGGATGAAAGCAGAAGAGAGAGAGGGAGAATACGAGAGAAAGAAAGAGGGGAGAGAAGGTAAGAGAGAGAGAGAGAACGGCGGGACGGGCGTAAATGCGGGGATGAAGAATTCTACACAGAGTGACGCGGGTCGAGCAACGAGGACGAGCCATGGAGTTGCTCCGCCCATCGGACCGCCCACCATCGGTGGTGGTTGTTGCTAACCTTCTTCCACTCCCTTCACCCTTCACCCTTCGCGGTGCAACTGGAACCTTCTCACGGCTCGCCAGCAAGCAGCACACACACGTCATCTTCACCAGCGGCGAACAGCGCCTTCAACCGTCGCCCCGGGGTCGCGATCCACATCCACCGACCCATCCGTCGGAAATCGAAACTCGTCGATTCAACGGATATCAACTGTTTTCCCCGGAAGTGAATCGTGTATCTCGAGTGTGACGTCGGCAAAGAAATCAGTGAATCAAATTGATCGTTTTGAGATTAAAAATTCTTAATTGAAACTTATCGAGTAATTAGGACGGGAAAGGCGGAGAAAAATCAGGCTGGAAAGATCTCTAACATTTGAAGAGAAAATTTTAATGCAAGAGGATGAATAATACACTGTTTAACGTCACTCGCTCTTCCGATTGAAAAAGAAAACGATATGTTTTGAAATCTCGCCCTGACGCGATTAATCTTCTGAGAAAAATAAGATTTGCATCCCACGACGATGACGAGTTTAAAACGGAAGAAATGAGACGAAAGATTCGATAACGGTGCGAGACGTTAATGTCAATAATTTGTAAACATGGAATGTGGATCTACTGGAGGATGGAAACCAAGGATCTCGGTGATGCCGACGAATAACGTCAATTTGATTGTTGAGTCAATCGCTGCGTTGATTCGGAGACTCCATTTTCCGGTCGAAAATGAGGGACTCTTAAAATTGGTGACATCAATTCTCATCGCGATGTGTATAGTCTGAGATTACTGGCGACTTGGTACTAAAGACAGTATGAAGAATACGTACTGATAAGAGAGAACGTTTATTTATATACACAAAAAAGTCGAATTTACATTTGATGGACTTTCGACTGAGCGGGAGTCAGTGAAAGTGAGTTTCGGTCGGCAGGAAGAGAGTCGTGTTGTGAGCTGTGTTGCCGGAGTCGATAAGACGATAAAATTTCTACGATTCCTGTAAGTATTAATATCGAGCAACATAGAAAACTTATTTAATTAATATTCAATAACCTTGATTAACCGGACTGTTGGAGCTGTGGGGGACTGGATGTTTTGTCGTAAATAAAAATGAAAGTGTTTAATTCCCAAACGTTTCGGTTTATTTTAAACCATCTTCAGTGGGCCATTACACAAAGTAGCAACAATTCAAGTCAATTACAAATTTAACTATAGTTGTTAATAATTGTTGTTTAAATAGCCTACCTAGTAAAAAACTCCTTCTAAGTTTTATTGTTGACGATGCGTACACATGTTAAAGGATGTTAAGACTTGATGTCAGTCAATTAATAAAAGTACAAGTTCACACAAGTTCACTCTGTGGGAGCATCGCTTACACTGAGTCTGTAACTGTTTCGTTACATTACAAAATGATTTATTTAATTCATTGCATTAAAATTGATTGATTAATGTAAAATAAATAACAAGCCCGTATACATCAGTTTCTCAACGAATTGTTTTGCAGTTGTTTCTCTCTCTTGCAACCGCAACACGCATACGGAAATCTGCGATAGTAAGATTTGCAAAATGTTTAATATACATTTCTCGCAAAATGTTACCAAAAAGAATAATAATAAAATAAAATAATTTGTCTCTCACAGCAGATTTTATACGTACAATGTGAGAAACAAAATATAACACACAGGTACATATAAATAGAACAACAGAATTGCAATTTTAGATGACATAAATAAAAAAAAGCCTTAATATAAAACCAATTGTGTGTATTCAACATTTTGTCAATCATTTAATCTAAGAAAGAAAGTTTATCAATCGAGCGGTAGATATACCTAGAATATTAAAGATTCGGTGTAATTAGCCAGATTTCACGGACGGATGAAGCGGAGATATACACTCTGGTTTTTTTTGTATCCGGAGAGCTATAAATGTGAATAAAGCGCTCGTTACGTTTCGCGTTACTTCTCTCTAGAGAACGAGATGTTGCGTGCAATCACACTAAATGCGTCCGAACACAAAACGCGACTATTTGCAAAGTAAACAATAAAGACACGCGATCGTTGGCTGAATTAGTTGCTTAAATAAAACCGAAAAGTAGCGTATTTTAATGCTTTTAATCGTCGAAAAAACTTTTTCCCCCGCATCTTCGGCATTCAAAAAATTATTCGATAAAACCGTGAGAAAAGTACATGCTTTTTCATCACCTCCGCACTTTCTCATCGCTCACGCAATGATCCGTCTCCGGATCTCTTAAGGAGAAAGATGTCGAGGGTGCGAACAACGCGACACAACCGCGCTGCCCGTCCGCATCTGCGCTGCTGCGCAAACACGGCACAATCCGCCACTTCATCTCCGCTGTAGTAACTATTTTGCGCGCGCGGTGTGTATAGCCGATAAAAATATTTAGCATTTCGAGAGTATACCCAGGAAATCTATTTATACATACGCACATACGCACAAATCGCAATGAAAGAACGCAGCGATTGTCGCGCAATCCAAAACAGCAATAGCGCACGCGATGCTGCGCGCGAACAAACGAAATCGATTCGACGATAGCGTCGAAGCGGTAGCGGGCGCGGAGTGTGGAGTGCCACTGGAAATTAACGAACAATTAGTTCGGCCCGTTCATGTTTTATAAACACCGGTGCTCGTGCACCGTCGACGTAGCCATTATTTTCGAGGATCCGCGCGCGTTCCCCGGCCGCGCTCACCCCGTCCCACCTACCTACCTACCTACCTACGCGTATTTTACTTGAGAGTATGCCCCGTACTTCGAGCGTGTGTCCGAAGTATCCGGAGCGAGTACTCCATGCCCTTCGAGCACGGGGAAGGGGGGAGGGAAAGGGGATTTACGAGGGGTCTTGTAGTGTTTCGTTGCGCTTAAGAGCGCGCGTAGGGTAGAACGCGCGGAGGTAAAGGCGGCCTTTGGTGTTGCCAGTCTCTTCAAATCTCGTGCAAACACTTCGGGGAACGATAGTGCGTTTTCGCCCGGTACCGCGATTAATATCCCAATGAGGTCTCGCTCGAATCGCGCACGGGCTTCGTTCGTTTATTCATTGTATCGCCGAATATATACACTTCGCCGCGAAACAAGCCGTCTCGCTGCGCCGCTGTTCTTCTTGGATCGAGAATTAGAAGCCAGATTGCATAATGCGCCGTGGGAAAGAGGGAACAGCGCGGGGATTCTGTACGTGTAACATGAATAAATTATAGTAAACGTTGCGCGGCGACGGGGATGTGTGTTGAAATCGTCACTGAACTTCGCGGACGCACCTGACGAATTTAGAGCGGCGCTCGAGCTTTAAACGCGCGCGATTAACATATTTATCGTGTGTTCCGTAACGTTTTGCTCGCGTCAGTGTAAAAAAAAAACGGAAGAAAACACATCGCGACAAGTAATTGCCGCGGCGCTAAGATACGATGACAACGTCGAAAAAGGTGTCACTTTTCATCCGGTTCCACTTGTTCCCAATTATATGCTCACGATAAACGTGTTAACTGCCCACGTCCACCTTTATTTTATGTGAGTTTTATTGCGAACCAATATTGTAAGTGAAGTAAAACTTGAGAAATCGCGTTTAATTAACGGCCGGAAATTTGTTAAACACGCAACTCGCGACGTGAAAAACACAGCCTCTAAAAAGAAATTAAACAATTTAGGAAAAAAATAAATATAACGAACTTTAATGTAAATACTTTTTTTTTTGAAGAACAAGTTTGCGGAGTCTCTCTGAATGAAGGATGATAATTGTTGAGAGAAGTGGCATGTTATTACGTAACAAGTAAAAACATTGTTTAAATTTTACCATCAAGTAAATTCCGCGCGTACGGTGGAAGTGAGCGCGAGAATGTCCTCTTCGAAATTCAATGAAACCCGCCGCGACTTCCTCTCACGCTTTATCTTCCCCGTCGTAACTGGAGTCTCGAGCATTATTACGCTGCTTGATTTCGCATCGAGCCAGCTGTCTCCGATTATTCGCTATAGAAATTTCGGGGATTCCAGTTGAAAAGGAGACCCCGACATCCTTCGCTAATATTTGAGGAGAGGCCCTGTGCAGTCTTGGGTCTTAGCGGACGTATGAGTCTCTCTGTCGTTGTATAATCATCCTTTTTTGGGCCTCTTTCTCGACGAGTAGACGCATTTCTCAGTTGTGGTGAGCGTAATCGCTGTGTTGCACTTATCAAGTCAATAAAAGCTTTTGCTCGCGGACTTAAATACACAATGAATTTATTTCGTACAAAATTAGTTCGACGAAAAATTGTTTCTATAAGAAACTAATTAATATATATATGTTATATAATTTTAAATATATATATACATATGTATTTATATGTTATATAATAGATAAATAAATATATATAACATATTAATTATATTACATAATTATTTTATGTATTTTTATATATTATATGATATATATATTTTAATAAAAAAATTCTCTGTAGTATTTTTTAAAGTTATTTACTCCCGCGCGCGAATAAAAAAAAAACACGGCCACGACAAAAGTAGATTTATCTTTTTTTTTTAAACGATTTATTTTTTCCGGTTCTTCAGTTATACTCATATCTGGCGACGAATATCACGCTGATATATCGTGGCTGCCGATCTTGCGAAATTGATGAGCTAACGCACTCCGTTGATTAGTGATATCGTCAGTTCGGGGAACCCGTCCTTCGAACGGTGCCACCCTTCGCGAAATGCCTTTTCATCGAGTGATCCCACGAGGAACGATGCGGAGCGATGAAGCTCGAGGGAGATCACGCGAACCGGAAGAGTAAACCAAAGTATTCTAAGTATTTGAACGCGACGAGGGATATAGAAATTGTTGCCCCTACGGAGTTTAGGGAGCTCGCGGTTTAAATTTTCTACAACTGCGCGTCCACACACACACACAGACACACTTTTGCCTTCTGTGTATTCAGAATTTTTTTTGTTTAGATAAAGATATAATATAATAATATTCTCGACGTTACGCAAAAATAATCGCAACAATTTATTCGTGTATGTACTTTCACATTTTTCTTTCGGTTTAAATGCCGCAATGCTGTAAAGCACTGAACTTCAGCGAATGCGCGAAGCGGCGTTTAAGTTCGTGTTGTTTTAAGCTATCCGTGACTTAGGGACCATCATCCCATTACGCCCGCTCTCACCTCCCCGCGTGTGAGCCCGTCGTCTCGGGCCAAGGATCAGCAAGATGGTTAACCAGATAACACTTTGCAGCGCGTTACAACGCTCGCGGTCGGCGGGTGGCTGTCGGTTGTACAGTGACGCACGCGTGTGTGTGGGTGGACACGTACGAGCGTGTGCAATGTAAGGCGTTGTGTATGCGTGACGCGCGGAGTCGAGGATGGGGCCCGAAGGTGGTTGGTATCTCGTTGGAGGGCGAGAAATACGAGCCGGCAGCTCGAGGCTCTTCCAACAGCTTGCGTGCGCGATCGAATCGAGAGGAAGCGGGTGTGCGAGATAGAGAGGGGTGTAGAGCGAGAAGGACGGTACATCCGCGCGCGCGGGGTTGCTTCGTCTGTTCGCACCCCCTTTTCGTTGTGCTCTTTAAAAAATTAGCTTCTTCTCTGCGCCTGAGCGTTCCCGCCGCTGACGCCGCCGCTTTATCGCGCGCGTTTCAGGACGCAAGAAATAAACGGGAGGGCAATACGGGACACACGACATGAGTCAACGTGACATGAGTTTCGCATTTTAAATAATTTATATACAGCATGCCGAAATAAAGCGCGAAATAAAAAGTAATTTCAGCAATTAACTTTGTAGTGAAGTTTAATGATATGAAAGTTTCACATAAAAATTACAATTTTTCCAAAAGATTTGAGGGAATTTTTATAAACGTTTAACAGAAAGGTTTTTTTATCTTCACGCAATACTAAAATTATTCCATGCACACGTTTAAAAAATTTATGATTAAAAATATTCACTTTTTTTCTCACGTATACGTTATGTTGTTTAATAAATTTTAGTAAGATCTATTAAAAAACTTTCCAATTCTCTATCATGTAAGAATAGCATTAAAATATTTTATTTATTTATTAAACTTGGGACATCATCAGGAAAACCTGTCCTAGACACGGTTGGAATACGGAGTTGCGTATAAGGAAGTGGTGCATTAATTCCGAGTTACCCTTCGAAATATCCTTCCACCCCCATACGTGTGCGCAACACGAAGACTGTTTAAGAGCGGCAGTTAGCCTGCGGGGCGGCCGGTAATTTGTACAGAGATATACGATATATAGACAATAACACCAGTAAGGGGCGCAGCAGCGCACCGACTAATTTGTTTATCATAAGTTTATCTTGATTTATCGCCGCGCCCTCATCCGTGCCGTTTCGTAATGCCAATCGTGACTTTCGTTCATTTTCTCTCTTTATTATCGAGCCGTGTTGTTTGGCAACATTTAGAAGAAAAAAAAAAAAAAATAAATGAAAGTAAATATTTCGCGTGCAACTCTTGCGTAAGTATTTTTTTTTTTTTTTTATTTGAGATACTTTCGCGATAAAAAAAGACAATATGTGCAATAATTGTGTGGAAAGTCATTTAGCGCGGTCATTGTGTTCAATCGATGAAATTTCGAGCGATATAAATACCTGGACAGTTGTGATAAATCATTGTACGCATAATTCGAACGGAATGTTGAAAACTATTCGAGTGCATTTAATCCGACGTGGAAGGCAATATTATACATGAAAATCGCTCTCGCACGTCCGGCGAAGAGACAGTTTGATACCCTATATTCACGCGTGTCTCTACGCAATTAATTAAACAGTCGATTTTATTGATCGACGAACAACGCGAATATATAATCTCCACATATATTTTGCGCATACATATATTTCGATTTGGTTTTGTATGTTTGTAACGCGCGCATACACGAGCAAATTGATCTTGTATAAGCTGTACGATTCTTTGCAACGTGTGGTAATGATAGAACAAAAGAAAAAAAAATAGTTAAAATAATATTGAAAAAAAAAAAGATCTTCACATTCCGCATGTAAATAAACCGCTTCCGTGAATCACAAACTGTTGAAATTCTGCTCGCTCTCGTGTACAGTTCACCGCCTTATGCTGAGCGTTAAAGTGCGTTATGTGTCTGCTTATTAATCACCGCAGGAGTAGGTTCTACGAGCAACGTTGAAAAGGCAATCGTGTAATACGTCATAATTTCCATAGCGTGACTGGACACTCCTTCGGGTACACCTTCACAATTCTCACCGCATTAATGCGCGCGCGCGCGCGCCGAGGGCCGCGTTTTATTCTTTTTCTTTTCTGGCTTTTACATAATTAACTCGTTATTTATCTGAATTTATACTATAGCCTTATTAGAGTGAAATTTAATACTTTACACTATATATATTTTTTTTTTATTATTATTATAACACGGAAGTCGCATTACAAAATATTGATATATATTTTACAAAAGCCCAGAGAGATTGCAAATACACAAGCGTATGTGTTTCTTTTTTTTCGTGTTTGCGAGAGTAATATTTCACGGATATCAACCTAGCTGCATCTTCTGCGTCGTATATATACAAATTGCACTCGTGCAAATTAAATGCTTGCTCATAATTAAGCGATAGCTCGCGTACGCTACGCGGGGTGTTCGCGTAATAAATAATTATAGATATATATATACACGTATTTTGCGATATAGTTTGTAATAACTTTGTGTCCTCGTTAGGCGTGCTCATTACGCATTTAGATAAGATCGTAATACGACGTATACTCACAGGAAGATGAAAATATAATTATCCGTTACCGTTTTATATCGGCGAGAGACAGTCACACACACACGCGCGCGCGCGCACGAGATACAACGATGCGAGCCGAGTCATCCTCTTATGCGCGTCGCGGACTTGCACGCGAAAAATTAAAGTGGCAAATTGGTGACATGACCCTATACGCGAGGGTGTATGTGTCTCTATATATATGTACCGTGCGCACATGCATCGCGTAAAAGCTGAACGTTCGTGTGTATACGATGCACGAACGGAACGCTCGACTATATAGCGCGCGTTAATTCGAAGCGGTCAGTTAATTAAAGTAATCGAGATAGTAGACGGAGCACTCGGTAATTAGTAGCCGCGGCTAACGCGATATAATGCGATCTTGGATCGGCTCGCGATTACCCCAAGCAGCCCTGGAAGCAAGACTTTTACACGATATTTCGAATACCATCAAGAAGATAGATAACTTGAAGCCACAAGGTCGCGCACAAGATTAGCTCAATACAATTCTACGAGAAAAAATTCTACGAGAATTTTGCGAAACATCGTAGCACAACGCAAAAAAGTAGAATATTTATCTTCAATAATCTTCCTCTTGAAATATTATAATAGTAGGGAAATGGCCAATGTGTGAGGCAAGAAACTAGATCTTCGGGTCAATTAACTTCTTTATTTTTATTAATTCGACAAACGTTTCGACCCCAAATTTGGATCTTCTTCAGTGTTCAAATTCAGTGAATATAGAAACTGAGTTCTCCCTATTCACTGAATTTGAACACTGAAGAAGACCCAAATTTGGGGTCGAAACGTTTGTCGAATTAATAAAAATAAAGAAGTTAATTGACCCGAAGATCTGGTTTTTTGCCTCACATTGGCCATTTCTCTACTAT
>QVOA01012831.1:0-12326 GCA_014825685.1 Pseudomyrmex cubaensis | reverse complement strand
GTAGCACTAAGCGTGCTGAACCAGAAAACAATCTTACGAAAACGACTGGTGGAAAGGATCCACCGTATAAAGCCAAAAAATAATAAATGTGTAACTACGCACATCCGACCGTTACAACGGCCAACCGCACTAGAATTGAGGGCCAATGACATACCAAACAAACAAGGTGTGATGTCTATGTATTGGTGTCTAAACCGAAAATTCAAATAAATAACATTGTATTACTAGAAAGTGATAAAATGTAAAAATTTTTAGTCAGTGAAAAGTCGAAAGAAAATAACAGTCAATACTTATAAATAAAAAGTCAAAGTTAATTAATTGTCAAGTGATAAGAGTAGATTTTGTCATTAAAAACTTTTTTCATGTTATTTTATAATTTTTAATATGAAAGGAATAAATATAAAAAAGAATAAAATTCAAGACACTTACTTTTAATTTATAGATTAAAAATCATATCGGGAAGTCGTAACGCTCGCCTAAACACACGACACAGATCATGAATGAACGTCTTACAATACACATAGCATAAGAATGAGAAGTCGAGAAGTAATGCACAGTTTCGAACTCAAAAGTCAAGAGGGAGAGAAGAGGGAAAATCACACGTGACAAGGACCACGTGACTATTAAACTTTTTTTAAAACAGGAATGTATATAGCATCGAGAAGCTCAGTATCTTTCATTAGATTGATGCTCTTTTTTTGCATTTAATGTGCAACATTTCTGAGACTAACCTTTTGTGGTAAAAAAGTTTCTTGTCTAAGATGTCTACTTTATCCCATTGGAAGTCATGGCCAAGATCAGTACGGTGTCGATTGACAACCGACTGCTGTTCATAATTTTGATAAAAATTACGCTGGTGCTCAGCCATTCTTGTGCGTAATTGCCTTCCTGTCTGGCCTATATAAGAGGCATCACAAAAAAAACAATTAATTCTGTAAATTATGTTGTTGTTAGAATCGTGTTCTAATTCATTCTTGTAAGACATAATAAACTTTTTCAAGGTGTTTAATGATCTAAAGGAATATTTAAAATTCTTTTTCTTTAGAGATCTAATCAAATTGTCTGTGATTTCAGAAACAAAAGGTATAGTAAAAAACCTCTTTTCCTTCTCAAGGACATCAGCCGATATTGTTAAGTGACAACTATTAAGCTTTGTGAAAAATAATTGATGTAATCTTTTGTCAATAAACTTAAAAATGAGGTCCAACGGATAGTCATTAGACAATAAAATATGTATAACTTTTGATAAATTATTGTCCTAGAAACATTGGATGTGAAAGTAATATCGCTCTATCAACAACATTGTAAATGATGCCTATTTTTTGTTTAAGAGGATGGTGCGAGAAAAAATTTAGATATCTCCCCGAGTATATCGGTTTTTGGAACCAATGCAATATGAGTTTGTTATCAACGATTTAAATGGAGGTGTCAAGAAAATTAATTGTTCTGTTTGATTTCGTTTTTAAAGTGAACTTTAACCTTGGATGGTAAGAGTTGAAGATATTAAAAATTAAGTCTATTTTTTCTCTCGGAGCAGCCATTAAGATATTGTCCACATATCTATAATAGAAAGGTAGATTAAAACCTAATTTATCAAGACAATGGGTCTCTAAGTCTTGCAAGACTATGTCTGCTATAATAGGTAAGAGAGGGGAACTTATCGGAGTGCCAAAAGTCTGCTGGTAGCAAATACCATTGAAAGTAAAAAAGGTTGATGAGAGAACGAATTCCAAAGCAGTTATGAAAGGCTCCAACAAGATAACAGTATTATCTTTTATCTGATCTCATCTCTTTCTCATACCATCCAAAGCTAAACCTAATGGAATGTTTGTAAAAAGCGAGACCACATCCAAAGACAATAAAACATCTTGGTCACCTATACTCAAGTCAGATAAGTTTCCGTATAGTTCAAAACTGTTTTTCACAAAGCTGGATGGTTTAGGTAAGCTACGCAGTAAAATTTTGTGTAAAAAAGTAGCAAATTTATATAACGTGGTGTTAACGCATGACACAATTATCCTGAAAGGAACATCAGGCTTGGATCTTCGGTAGTCTATATGCACGCGGAGGAGGTTTATCACTAGATAAAAGAAAGAAATAATTTTTTGCATTCAAGTAATTTGCCTTTCTCCAGACTTTCAAACACCCATTGAGTTTGTTTTCAATGTTTCTAGCAAGGTTCTTCAAATTAGAAACCAAATAAGTACTCGAGTCCTTAAGTAAGGTATCGATTTTTGAGACATAATCTTCTTTATATGAGGCAACGGTGACGTTGCCCTTATCAGCTCTAGTAAATAAGATATTAGGATGTTCTTTAATAAAATTTAAATCTAAATAGATATAAAGTAGATCTAAATAGATATAAGTAGATCTATGTAAATTTACACTTTATTTATTTTAGATCTTCTACTCAGATCTATTATCTTAGATCTACTCAGATCTACTTAATTCTGCTTAGATCTGCTTAGATCTGCTTAGATCTAATATAATAAATCTGAGTAGATCAGAGTATCTACTATAGATTTCTAAAGAAGATCTAAAATAAATAAAGTTTAAATTTACATAGATCTACTTATATCTATTTAGATCTACTTTATATCTATTGAGATCTAATTTAGATTTAATTAGATTTATTTTTCCATATTTTTACCTCGTTAGATCTATTTAGATGTAATCCATTTTTTCTCGAGTATGACAAAAATACGGTCGAGGCGTCAATTTTGGTTTTTATTTATTTATTTTTTTTTTTTTTGTTTTTTGCGACCGCGTTTCAATATTT
The DNA here is from genome assembly GCA_014825685.1 of Pseudomyrmex cubaensis. Lineage (NCBI taxonomy): Eukaryota > Metazoa > Arthropoda > Insecta > Hymenoptera > Formicidae > Pseudomyrmex > Pseudomyrmex cubaensis. Next base: position 9,547 of record QVOA01012831.1, on the reverse strand, counting down.
CGCGAGCACAAATAAGCGGCGCTGATAATGAACATTCCGTCGCGAGATAATGCATCTGATATTATAGATCACCGATGTTAACTTTCGAAAACTTACACATACCGTCATTAATCATTTCCGAGTAATTACATTATTTTGCAGATTAAAGCGCAGAACTTGCAGCTTCTTAAGACTTCTTGATATATGGCTTATCAAAATTTATCTTCTCTCTTGCAGTATATAAGCGGGAATATTTATTAATTTATAGAGAAGTGTTAAGTCTCGGACAAGTTGAGAAGTAATAATTAAAATTAAATTGTTAATTAATATATTATTGAATTAGTGAATTTTTTAGTTCAGTCTCTGGCGAATTGTTAAATTTTGTGTAATTCCCACGTATGCGGATCTGTGGTTTAAGTGTCTGTCTCGTATCACGCTCGTATCACGTTTTTGATAGAGACGTCAACATTTCTTTATCTCTCTCAGTCCTTTCGTAACCAACAAGCCTCGTAAACACGGAACCACACTACGACCGCGTTTTCGTGGCCATTAACGACGGATACTATGCCGTGTAAAGGGCATTAGGTCCATTCTCCCTCCGGCACGCATACGAGCTTGGGCACAGGCACGCCCGCCGTCCGCTCCATTCATGCGGGCCCCTGCGACGCGATCCGGGTCCTTCCGTGGCCGAGCAACGCAAATTGCTATCATCTCGATCGTCCGGTAGTACGTACAGGAAGGAGGGTGCCTCGGATATATACTCGCCCTTGATTATTTGAAACAGCATACCGCGCAGCTTGATAGGATCGTTGAACGGTCAGTGACGCATCCAGATACGAAAGATTCCTGGCGCGACTTCTTTAGGTTTATCGCGCCTTGATAATTTCAAATTATATTCCCTTCAGTTTTAAAATCTCTGATCTAAATCTTAAGTATTTTATTCTTTATAAACATTGAATTCAATAAAAAAATTACAATTATAATATTTGCGATTGAACCAGTTTGAACCGTTTGCGAGGTGTTTTGCAATATTAAATTAATTTAAATTTATGGATAATAAATTTTAATTAATTTAATATTGCACAACACCTCGAAAACGATTCAAACTAGCCCAATGAGAAACATATTTTGGAAAGTCTGTTAATCCAAGTTAAATCAATATCAACATTAATTTAAAAAATTAAAAATTGATTTTTTACTTTTGTCAAAATAATATTTTCCACCTCTTTCTTTCTCTGTCTCTTTCTGTCTTGTGAAAAAATTATTTTGTATGTAATTAAAAATAAAAATTATACGCAAGTATTGTATAAGTTCGTATAAATGTTACTTAATTCTTCCCTTACATTATTTCACGCACGTGTACAATAATTTGAGTACGTGTCATTTAGATATAAGGAGAGTTTAGTGTGGTTTAATGGCTGAATAGTAGAAGCCCTAAACTCTCTGAACGCGCTATTGCGAACGCTGTACATTCACCATGCTCGATTGAATTTCGCCCCGCAACAATCCGATCTGTTGTCAATGACAAATAGCCACCCCCCTACTATTGTCCTATCGCCAAAGCTGTCACTATCCGTCTATCTATTGTCGCTTGCTCTTAATTGAAATGAACCCACTAACCTGTGTCTCGCCACGCGTTGTCACTCGTTTCCACTCGTGTTTGACTTTTAGGTCACTCATCTCGTATTCTTCGGCAATTAAATTAATAGGAGGGATCGAGAAGATTGTCAACTTCTAAAATTGATATTTTACGTTTCCATCTCTATATTTAGTGCTAAACGCTGATTTTGAGCTCAGTGAAACGTAATATACATATATATGCATTTTATTGTTTTTTTATTTATATTTTATTTTTTGATAAAAATAATACAACATTTTATTTTTTTCATTTATTATTTACAGACTCGTGAAAATTTATATTCAATTTCAATAATATTAAATTTCTCGATCTAAAACGGGAGTTGAATTTGGCACTAAATACATCCTGATATAATGCAATACATTTATCACAGTATCGGCAAATGACGCGACGAATCGTCGTCATATTTACCAAATTATCATCGTAAATCACCTGTTGCCGCGCCCGATCAATTACATACGAGCGACAAGTTGCGCGACGATCGCGAATGGCGTCAGGTCGTAAAATTCGTCGCAGTGTCGGCGATTTTTGGAGGCGCTCGTTATTTCGGTTTAGTGCATGTTTTCAAATATAATTGTGATACTGACATAAATATACGATATCAATAAAATATCATCTAATATATAATATCATCATTATGAAACAATTTTTTCCATTAGCAAATAATAAATTTTTAAAACTCATTGTGATGAAACAACATAATTCTTATAATCTAATTTTCGTATATTTGTTTTTGATTTTATGTGTATTCTAATATAGTTTTCTTCAATCACACTTTCTATTGCATGCGTCTTGTATATTCGATTCCTGCTCGCTCCGATCACGTTTGTGTTTCACGTTCAATTGGTCAACCGGTAGCGTTTCGGCGTCGTATATAGATGGCGAAACGAGAAACGTCGATGGAGATCCCATTTGTGCCACGATCGAGGTGTTACGGGACAATTGTTTCGGACGCGACCAGCACGTTTCTAATCGCAATTCGAATAACGGAACGGTGCGTTCGACATCCCTAAATTCTAACGCCGTCGGAATATAACTCACACGTCGACGTTGTTCACGTAATTTCCGAAAAGCCAACATTCTCAAACTTTCGACGTTTTCTGATTAATCTCGTTTTTACTTTTGAATTTTTATTATTCGGTAAGAGAGAAAATATTTCAATGAATTTAATAATTTTCATTTCTTCTATAGATATTGATAATCCAGTATCACGTGTAAACTACTTGAGAATTCTGAGAATATCACGTGCGAGATTTCAGAAGGAAACTCGCCAGATCTGAAACACCCTGTATATTCATAGGGTCCTCATCGAGACCCCGACAGTTAGCTGTCACGGCACGACACGTTAAACTTTCCGCAGAGTAATTTTCCTCGCACTCTCTCTCTCTCTCTGTTGAGAGCGTCGGGGGTGGAGTATTGTTTCTGGAGGCTCGACTAGACAGAGGGTCGAGACTCGACGAGCACTTAAAAACGACGGAGTTCTAACGAACCTATTTGCATTCAATAATGAAATGAACGACCGACTGGGCGAGCGTGCGTATTACGGTTGCCGTCAAAGGGCTTCACTTCCATTCACCTCTTTCCCTCTTCCGATTAATAATACAACTTTAATGCACCGACATCATTGTCTTACAGCGGATGATTCACGATTATCCTTTTTTTTTTTTCGTGCAGAAACTGAGCGTGAATTGTTTAAAAACTAACTATGAAAAAAACAGAAAGATTTATTATTAAACTACTATTTTTATATCAAAATATAGATAATTTAAATAAACTTTTACAATAAAAAATTTCACTAAATCCGGACAAAAATAAGAATAAAAACACAGACAGAAATATGAGATTTATCGTATGATCGTTTCCGTAACGGACATGATTGTTTTTGTTACACATAGGAATTGAATTCGATAAAAAAAAAAGATTTATTATTAATTATTCCAATAAGAGGATATACATATACATACATATATATATATGTATATGCATATCTTAAGCCGTATGCAGATGCACGGACTACGAGAGATTACAGCGACGATTACATCGGCGGGAAATCCGATAACGCCGCTGTAATGTAAACGTCGCTCGGACCGAATCCCGCCGCTACGATTTGTTGGAAAGTAGGACGATTCGATACAGCATTTCCAACATCAATACGATCCACCTTTCTCGAGTCCGCAATATTTTTTTCCGACTAATATAACCCGTGTTTCCTCCAGATATTTCCAATTTTTCGTGACCGCGAGCTCTCTCTCTCTCTCTCTCTCTCTCTCTCACTCTCTCTCTCTCTCTGACGAAATAACATTCATATCGCAAAGAAAACACCACTTGACTTCTGATGGAAACCACGATCTGAACTACTCTCTGTGTATGTATCTACAAAAAAATATTTGTCGGTAGCAGATACGTGACACATGTAACATATAGTATATGCGCAACATTTACTTAAAAAATTTGTAAAAAATGAAAAATTAGATCTTATTTTTGTTTTAAACAATTGCAAGTAGAACTAACTTATTTAAGTCTAAAAGATAATATTTAAGATCAAAAGAATAGTTTTTATGTGACACGTTATATGTTGACGTGAAAAAAATATTGTATCACAAATAATATTTTTTTACGGTTTTTCCGCCGAATGAAAATTTATGAAAGAAAAATTAATTTTTCTCTCATAGATAGATGATTTTTTAAGTAACTGTTGAAAATGTAAAATGCGCCAATGCTAACGAGATAACGGGCGTAATATCGAATATTATAACAGTGCAATTTTCTGACAGACGGATTAACCTGTTACATTCGCGGTGCAACGGCGGTAATCCCCGACAGACAGCCATCGTGGTTAATTTTCCGCGAAGAGAAGAGGAGTGGGGTGGAAAAATTTGGCCTGTAAAATATACATATATATATATGTATATAAATGCGGCGAATGCCCCGGCGGAGAGCATCACCCTCGAAACGTAGGTATAACGACAAGGCTAAGCTGCGCCCCACTGGCTGTGTTCCAGATTTTCCGAAAATTCCCGCGGGATCAGCCGTTCTCTGTGTAGCGACTGTATAGGGAACTGGACAGTGTAACGCGATGGTCGATACTCGATTTCGCAGAGGATAAAAATGGATTTTTTCCCTGCGTGCGATAATTGAAGCATACTCGTTGCTGTTTCTGCTCCATTTCTCTCTTTCTCTCTCTCTCTCTCTTTCGCTTTCTATCTCTATCTTTCTCACTTTTTTGCCGCGCTCTTTCTCCGCCCAGCCATTCTTCTTCCTTTCACATCTAGATTTTTCGCGAGCACTTAGTCCATCAGAGCGCGTTAATAGTTAAGCGGATACCATAATGGCGCGGCCGCGCAATTTCGAACATTGTTTCAATTTCCCACATAAGCGCGCCGCGCGTACGAAAGCAATTTAGTCCTCCATAATAGCCCGGGCCAGTTTGCACTGCCTACGTCGACGGATTAATTGAGTACTTTCGTTCGTTCGTGGCCCCCGTCTATAGTCGCGCGTTGAAATAGCTCGGCAGTCTGAATTTGAATTCTTCATTCACAAAATTTGGCTGTGCATACGACACACATATGTATGTCACTGACAATTTCGCGCGAAATATGCAAAACACAAATGCGTGTATTTTTTCGATTGAGAGAGTCGTCGCGTGCCGAGAAATTTTATTTCACCAAAAATCAGGACAAATAAAGATTAATAATTATACTTTCATACGAAATATGCATGTATGTATATGAATAAACCATCAATTCTATTCTTAAAACTCGCGCGTGAATTTAAAGCGTGATTGGACGGATTTAAAATTCTTACTCTTTAATGTTTTAATATATATATTTTGAGTATAGTTGTAGACAAAACACAAATGGTACTGTGTCGAAATATTTATTTTGTTAAATTGTTTCGCGACTATAGAATATATGTCTTTTTCACGATGCATAAGAAATTCAGAAATTAACAGATAACAAAGTTCTTGTTAAGTTTGAGAATTAAAAATGGTTTCTTACGTAATGTTTTGTGCGCTGAATACAAATTTGACATCAGAAATTGCTTATCATTGCTTATTAAGGTTTTTGAGATAAACGAAGTGAAATAGTTGACGATCTTGGCTATATTCATGAAAGTATTACAGAGAAAGTAAATTATTTTCAAAATTTTTATATAAAACCATCGGTAAAAAGTTTAAAAATAATCTTTCTTCTTTAAAACCCATTTTTATTTTTCAACGTGCATTTTTTTTCTCGCCGAGCTATATCAGAAGTTATGAACTTTTGAAAACATAGAAATATAGTTCTTTAAAACAAGCTGCAAGAACTAGCACTAACACAGATAAACTGAATATATTTCAAAGAGTTTTAGGAGTCGCTGATTTTAAATCTGGTCTCAGATTACGAAATTTAAAATAATGGGTTCAATGTGACGGATAATGATGAAAATTTAAATTTGAGAGTTCGTGTTAATTCCTTTAATTCTCAAACAATTTTCAACGCCTTTAATTTTATACAGGCTTGTGTAATCTTTTTTTTTTTTTTAATGTCCATAGTCCGTTAGTTCTTATAAAAAAAAAAAAAAAATACACAGTTGACGTTAAATGTCGGTCAAAATATTGTTTAGTTTTTTGAGAAAGGCCATATTCCGTGTTCGAATCGTGTTTGCAATTTAACAGAATGTACAAATATTTTAATACACATAATACCCGCATAATATGTTTTTGAATTTTTATTGGCCTACTAAAATTTTGAATTTTAAAGCTAACAAATACATCATTTACATTAATAAATATTGTAACGCTAAATAACTGTCTTATATTATATCAAACAGCTATAAATCTGCAGCAGAATTATATTTTATCGATATCTCGGGGAAGCTCGCGTATCGCGCAATAGAGGCGCTCTGCCTATTGTTTGCTTATTAGGTTTCGCTTGTCTCCGGGTTCGAGTTAGCGATTGCGTTCGAATATATTCGCGTAATTAAATTCCGGCCGTTTGGTTGGCCAGTTGCGTATTATTGGGTCAGCACCGAGGAGAGGATACCTATGCCGAGAAGTCCTTTCTCCCCTCCCCTCCCTCTAGCCTATGCAAATAGAGTAGAGATGCGGATAAACCTCCCTCGTCTCGTCTTGCCTCATCTCTCGTCACCTTCGCAAGAGCGGCATTATTATTCGCATCGACTGTAACACCTCGCCTACAACCTATCCACTGCGTTGTCTCTCTGGATTAATTCCGATCTATCCTCTCCGTGTACCCACTCGTGTATTCGTGTGTATATACATACGTACCTATTTTCTTCAAACACGAAGCTAAATTTAAACGCCACGCAATGTCGAACGTCAAGCGCCATGGGTATTCCAAACTTGTGTGTTTTAATAAATTTATTAATAACTCTTTTTTTTATTAACAATTTGTGTGTTACATAAAAACACAAACACTTGCAAAGTTTATTAATTGAAATAATTAATTGAGAACAAAAATTTTAATTACTACACGCGTTATTTTTTTTTTTTTTTTCCATACATTTCTGTCATAGATTTTGAGTGAGAAATATAAATTACGTCGTTGTCCAGTTTTATAACTGGCACTCTATCATTGCTCGTGTATCGATCATACGTATATTGTTAAAACGTAACGGGCCACTGCAGCTGTCTCTGTGAAAAAAATTAAATGCATCGAGTGCATGTTATACACATACACACACTTGTTACATGTACACGTACACTTTGTATAATACATTCGAAGGAAGAGTTGTAACTTTGCATTGGAATACAACAACGAACGCGGATATGAGTATGTATATATACATAACGTTTCTGACGAGCTTCTGGGCTTGAGGTATGTGTGTGTGTGGGCGCGCGTTGGCGAAGTTGAATCTAACGAAGCCGAGTGGGGCTGTTGACTGCAAAAGCGAATCCGCGTAATAATGCAACACGGTGCACGACGCTGTTCCGCGAGATCCACCGAGGATACAAGCCGGAAACCGCAATTGAAGGGAGTTCACCCGAAAGACGATGTACGGAAAATATGACATATATATTATTAGCCTATGTACGTACGCTCTTCTATGTATCTATTATAGTTTGCATTTCTCGTGTGATGTATATGTACATTGTACGCGCATTCTTCGCTCTGACCATGCATTTCGATTTTCTCCTCGGAACAATTTCTGAGATTAGACGAAATGTGGGACATTTTAAAATGAAGAGATGAGAAAATTTTGTTAATTCCTTTAATAGAGATTTTATCTTAAAAAAAAAAAACAACGTAAATAGCGTTGTTTGTGTGTTACATAAAACGTTAGAAAAACATGAGATTATTTCTAATTCTCTTTTTAAAAACCCCTTTTTCATAAAGTCGTTATAATTTGCGTCTCTTTGTGCAAGAAGAACAGAGTTTTTCATTTCGAGTTTCCCGGTGCTACATCGGAGAATGATGTGTTTGCGAGACGAAAACTTTTCCGCGAGCTTCATTTCGCTAACGATGTTCGAGGGCGCGAAAATGTATATTCTTCACTCATTAAGGCAGTATATCTTTGTGCGTCGTCGAGTTGACGCGAAAACACCGAGATCACGGCTAATTGGTTTTTAAGCTTTGCAAAATGACTGCCAAAGCATTCGTTATGATTTTCGCGAGACAATCGTGGAAAAAGATGGTTCGCAAACAATGTTTCACAATGCGGTGACGCTAGTGTGCAACACACAGAAAAATTACGCGAGTATGAAAATCACGCGCTGAAATTTCATTTCAGAGCGCTTCGTTTCGCTTCGGTTTAACTTGCGGCACCGTGAATTTGAGAAACTATATTTTTACAAGGTTATCAAACTGTGGAAACAACAGAATCTTTTATTTGTTATGATTCAGAGTCAATTATTTCCTCAATGTACGTAATTAATTTCGCTCTGTTTGACAAATTTTTTTTCTGCTTTTTACAGTTCTTCAACTTTACTCCACGTTTAATGATATGTATTTTAGAAGCGAATAAATCCTTTCTTGCTTCGATATTCCGTCGCGATCGATCTGAACCTTTAATTTAATCCGATTGTTACGCGCAGAAGAAAGAACCGATCAGACGATATTTGGTATTACTCGAAGAATTTCCAATCCTCGAGTTTTGTAATGGCGCGCTCGCGAGTTAATCGATATACGAGACGAGTCGTAAGAAGAATTAAACCGGGCCCGAGCTTAAACACGCCATTGAGCAAATCGCCTATCAAAACACGTCGTGTCTCGGCGGGCGGCACGCGCATCTTCGATATCTTCTCGATCGCCGAAATCGGCATCAATGCGGTCATTTCTGTCTGTCGTGAGAACTCCTTTATTCGACATCTTTCCGTCGTTTCGCACGCGCGATTTATTGATCCACGCACAATTCCACCTCGGAGCGACGGCCAACTTCAGCTTCCGTCTGTCTGTCCGATTCAGTTCACCGTCAGGATTGACGCGTACTGCGTACCAGTCATGATTTTTAAGTCTTAGAATGATAAGAAATAAGATATAAATGATAATGGAGTTTTACAAACTAACATACAGAAGAGTAATTTTGTTGTTGAAATTGAGAACAGTATAAAGTATATTTTATATCTCTCGCACTTATTTTCTTGTAAAACACATTTAAAACTATAACTTATAAACATATATACAAAAAAATTAATGTTGAATTAACAGCATCAGTTTAATTAAAATATATCCTGTTAATGCAATGTCATATTATTGCACACAGCAGATATAGTTGCTTTAAGAATCTAGATAATAAATTAATCGCAATTGAATGATAACTACTGAACTACTATTTCTTTTTGCGGCAGCCTGTCGACTTTAATTAAAGTATTTCCATTTTTTTCTGTGCAAGAGAAAAGTAGAATGAAGTAAGACTGCAGAATTTTTATAAATGCAAAAATCAAAGAAAGAAGACATCTTGGAACCATTACTCTTTCAGAATTTAGAT
>QVOA01012830.1:0-53444 GCA_014825685.1 Pseudomyrmex cubaensis | reverse complement strand
TTACGATTTTAAATTTCAAAAGTAACATTATATTACATTAAAGATAACTGTTGTTATCTTGTTTTAACTACAAGAAAATATAAATATAACGAAGAAAACAATAATAATACTAAAAAATAAGATATACTAAGATGTAAGAAGATATAATATACTAAATATACTAAGATGTAAGAAGATATAATAAAAATACTAAGATATAATAAAATATATGTAAAATAATAAGATATTTGTAATATGATAAAACATAGAGAAACCTCTCCCTGTCTCTCTCTGTCTCTCCCTGTCTCTTCGTGTCTCTCCATGTCTTTTGAGACAGGGAGAGACAGGGAGAGATTTTTCTCTGTCTCTCCCTATCTCTCTCTGTCTTTCCCTGTTTCTCCGTGTCTTTTGAGACAAGGACAGACCGGGAGAGACCGGGAGAGACCGGGAGAGACAGGGAGAGACACGGAGAGACCTCTTCCTCTCTCTCCTTATCTCTCCCTATCTCTGCCTGTCTCTCTGTGTCTATCCCTGTCTCTCCCAATCTCTCCCTGTTTCTCTGTGTTTTTTGAGACAAGGAGAGACCGGGAGAGACCGGGAGAGACCGGGAGAGACAGGGAGAGACACGGAGAGACCTCTTCCTGTCTCTCCCTGTCTCTCCGTGTCTCTCCGTGTCTTTTGAGACAGGCATTTTTCGCACGAACATGCAATTATTATAGGACAAACGAGAAGAAGAAGAATAAGAAGAAGAAGAAGCGCAAAGAGAAAAATCGATCGATCTTCGCAGATGTCAAAACTCATTCGCGCTCTTGGTCTCTTCGTCTTTTCGATCATGCATTCGCGAAGTTCTGCGAATTGGCACGCAACTTCAATTAGAATCGCAACGATGTTATATTACATATGCGTCGCGCAGAATAATTTGTTCGGCGTGTAGAAAACAGGCGTGACAAGGGAATGATGCTTGGCAGTCGAGAAGATCGTTCTCTGATCTCCTCGCTGCTTCGGTCATTATCGTGAAAGCCGCTTTTTCGCTCACAGATATTCGGAATGTCACGCGACGATAAGATGTGTTTCTCGTCATGCACGCACCGCACTTTAGTTCCCGGAACGCTGCTTGTCGTCTCTCGGAGCCAATGTCGTTGAAAGAATCGCGCGCACACACACCTACTAAAATTATTCCGCGAAGAAACTAATAGAAAAAAATTTAAGCACGTTCAATAGTAAATATTCTAATCTGCAACGCGTATACAAAATTTTATCTCAAACATTTTTTCTCTTTTACTTATTTAGAGGCGCGGATAGCATCTCGTCGAAGCAAATCAAAGAGCAAAATTAAAGAATTTTAATTCTAATTAAAGAAATATTATTTTAGAGAAATTTAATTTGTTATTACAATTAGTGAAATGTCGCTGAAATAGATGCGAGATTTTCTATTGGTCAATTGCGCGTCTGACCACAACAATAAAAAGCATCAACACACAATTCCCAATAAACCTCGGCATCTCGGTGAATCATGTAGGTAAACCACGTTCTACCTGCGACAGTAATTATTAACGGCGTTTTGACCGCCGTCCCTCATCCCGCGCGGACCACCTCCGCTCGTGTCATGCCGCAGCATATCTACCGCCATAAGATCCCGTATCTAATTTGCATGGGGCTTAAGCCGGGGGAGCCCTCGCCCCTAAGATCGTGGAAACGACTTTCGGCCACGCGGGGGCTCGACGGCCAAGTGGTCACGGCGGGGGTGGCACGTATATACGCTGCGGCGGAGATGAGCTACGGGGCAGTTTTGACCCCCTCGGCGGGCAGAAATTACCCCCTTATCTTCCCGCGGCAAGGCCGGCGCTATATACTGAATCCTAATGCTCAATCTCAAGATAAACGCGCGCAAACCAACCCCCCTCCCCCCCATCCCTCGCCGCTCTCCCAATCAGAAGGGGAAATTCTCTGTGTGCCGTTTCACGTATCCGGTCTTCTTATTCGATATCGCCGTACTCACACCGACGATCCAAAGGGGTGATCAGAGAAACGCAAAGAAGTGAAAGAAAAAAATTGGTTTTCGATTAATTAGGCAAAATAACTTCGAGCGTTTTGCAAGGCTTTAAACAGGTAATTAAAATACAATTTTTAGTAAAAGTTACGAATTTTTTTGGTCTCTATGACTGAATCTTTGAAAAAGTGACGTTTATTAATTTTCTCGGCGTGTTAAACGTCGCGATTTAATATTAGAGGCGGTAATTTTCAATTTCTTTGATCGCACACAATTCAAACAACACGCGACCGACGACTGAATTTTCGAAATTCCGGTATCGCCACGGTGTCAGGCGTCTCGTCATTGCACCGTGCGGAATGCTAGTGCCACATAAACACAACAAACCTTGCTTAAGTCGAAACGAGAGGTTTCGCCCTGCGAAAATTCGTTAATCCGGAAAATCGCGGCGATTCTGCAAACTACACAAAATTAGACGAGCAAACTTACGACAGTGGCGGAAGAGTGAGAGAAGGGGGGTAGGTAGCGCTAGTATGTGGCGTCACCCGAGAAATTTTGGCGATTTGCCGATCGATGCGGAGAAGAGGGAAGGAGAGAGAAGATGAGAGAGAGAGAGAGACCGCACTATCGAAATTCGACCCTGGGACGGACACCCAGGCGGATATTCCGTGACACGAAGATTAAAGCTCGCGTGTAACCGCGCGCGCATGTACCCGGGCATCACGTGTGCACGTGTGTGTGAGCTATATCCATCACATAAGCGAACAAATTACATCGTTATATATACGGATAAGATACAGTCACACGCACTTTACAAACCCGATAGTTTAGATAAAAGTAAGTTATACGCTGTCTATACGGGTGTCGATAAATAAAAGTTTCTAATTGTTCTAATTAATTGTTTAATTAACACCTCACACAATCTAGAAAGACAGACTTGACTGCGATAAGATTTGATTTTTCTGAGCGTTGTTCCGCTGATGTTCGTTCAGCTTCGCATCTGATGTTGTATTTAAAGATATTAGAAAAGAGCAAATAAAAATAATTAATTAAATTTTTATTATTTTTAATTACATTAATTTATTTTCATTAGGTTTTTTCTCGAGAGGCTCGAATGCTTAAAATCGAAACGTATAATCACGGTTTTTGTTTGAAGAGAATAAAAACTTTTACGAGAGCTCCAGGCTTTTTGTCTGATTTTTTTTCTTTTCAACGTGATATTAAATAAATAATATTTTATCACTCGTAAATATTTTCTCTGATTCTGACAGTTGCCCCACACATACACCGGCAAGAAGTATCTCTCAGCTCGGCCACATCGCCGACATGTCACACAGGCGTATGTAACGTTCTCGCACACATCCGAGTCGCAACCTCGAGCACTCACACACGTGCGCGAGCGACACGAACGCATGCCGACGCGCGTAGAATGTAATTAAGATAAATTAGCGTTAAGGGGAATTGGGCTGTGGAGCAACGCCGCGCGAGGGTGAAGGAGCGCGCGAAAGGGTGCCTGCGGCAGTGTGTGCGCGCGCGTTTGTGTGTCTTATATACCAAACGTATGTACACACGTGTGTGCGCGCACGTACACACACGTCTTTATTACGTCACACACATGCGTGCGAATTCACGCGAAGGATCAAGCGCGCGCACACGAGTGTGTGCGTCCTGTGCGTATACCAAGATAAAGAGGGTGAGAGGAGGGAAAAGGGGAGCAAGAGACACGTAGAAGGGTAGCCGGAAAGCGCGCGGGGGTGGACGTAGTTTCGAGAAGGGGGAGTTTCGAGGGAGGTTACGAGAGAATGTCGGGCGGTAGAGCGTATACGTGGGCGCTTCGTGCTTCGTGCGAGTAAGCCTCGTCGGCGTTACGGCACGCTGGAAGCTTAATGATGCATGCCGCCAGCGCCAAACGAGCATCCACTGATAAAGCAATGACCAGGGGGGAAGCGAGCAGGAATTCACCGACACGAATCTCTTTCGCGCTGCGCGCCTTGGCCGGGATTATCGAGGAAGCTACATCGATTGCGATCCCTATCCGGGGGGTGGGTGCTCCGAGCGGGGGTGCGATCGTTAATGAAGAAATCAAGACAAAAAAGAAATTTGTATAAATAAAAAACTCGGAGAAACAAGTTCTTCTCGCAGGGTAAATGTCCCAATGATCGGACAAGCAGCGCTGGCCGGACGTTTGTCAAATAAATGATACAAAAATTATTTAAATAATATAAAATTATTATACACAGAATTTTGTCCGTGTATGAAAGATTGTTTTGTAAGAAAGATAAAAAAAAAAAAAAAATACAAAGACAGAACGTCGAAACATAAAATTTATTTTTGGAAGGAAATTTTTTATATCTTCGGATTAAAATCCGGAGAGAGAGAGAGAGAGAGAGAACGAGCGAGCGGTGTAACAATCGCGTCGTGGCGTGTATCTTACACGTACATACGCCATGAGGTTTGGACAGCCAGGAGAAACAATGCCTCGGGGATGCTGATGGACGTTTCCGATACGCGAGAAAGAGGACGAAACGACCGAGGGGTTGAAGAAGCGAGCCGGAGCGAGGGGAGAAGAGAGCGAGTGTGCGAGAGAGCGGTTATACCTTCCTCTAGTTTCTCCGGCTATTATATTATTTAATTAATTAAGTTCGCGAGACCCTTGCCAGGCCGTTCGCGTGATTAATAACATTGCATGGGCCGAGCGCTATTAGCTCGACCTCAGTCTGTGGATTTACGATGTTCCTTGACTCTATATATATGTGTATATATTGTATATATGTATGTACGTGTACATTATATGTTCTTAGACATCATCTGGACCAGTCAACTCCAGCACGTCGGATGTTTTTACTGCGTTTGTACAGTGCGAGTTGTGCGTAAACGAATATTTTTACACACTTCCGGCCATTGTGTGGACGAAAATGTGTTTTCTTCTCACTCTCTCTCTTTGTTTTCACGCACACTGACGCGCATTACGTCCGCGTCAACAAAGATATCTAATGCCAATATATCGACGTGATAGAAAAAAATCTCTTGTTCCAGTTCAAACATTTTGAGTAAATCGTTTTTTTTTTAACAAAATCACTCGGTCATTTTTCTATCGCGAAACTTTCGCACTCATTCAACAGATAAATGAATGTGTGACAACAATTTTTGGACGTTGGGAGACGATGACGACGGGGTGGCTCGTTACGTTGCGCGTTTATAGTTCAGCATGCACATACGCACGTACGCTACATTGCACGCGATAACCGCTTCTCTGTATAATTTCCTCAAAATAAACCCGCTTTTAAAGCTCCGAGCGCACGGCGATAATAAGAGCGTTAAAGTTCGTTAATTAACTCCCTTTCGTTTCCTTGTCGATATTAAAAAAAAAAAAAAAAAAAAAAAAAAAAAACGAAACACGATTAAAATTGCAAACCCGATTGCTAATGTAAGCCGCTTATTATAGACGGGAAGCTCTCTGCCTTTTAAACGTTGTTCTTGCGGTCGCAAAAGTCGAATAAATATTTTTTCGACCGCATAGATTTTTCATCGCGCACAGCGCTCGCAAGAAAAAAAAAAAAATATTAATAGAATTCTATCGTCCGGATGTGTTGCGTGCGAACGGCGTTATCTGAAACTCTCGGTCTTGGCAGGCGCGAAACGATCGGCGGAATCGTATTATCAAAATTGGATAGGGAACGACGGAAAATTCCCGGGGAAAAAAAACATGCAAATGCGAGACAGCAGTTGTCGAATCGTAAAGAAGGGCGCGGAAGTTTAGGCTTCGAGTTGCTCTCGAGTTCCCACGCGGGGTTCAAGTCCGGTCGTTTATTTCGTCCGAGATAAGCTCAACATCTATTTGTTTGCAACATATCCAATCTCGTTGTCGAATGATTTACACTTCGCCAATTGACTTTGAATCGTCTCAGCCGCGGAACAGCAATATGCTTATCGATCGCTGTGTATCGTCGTATCCGGTGAAAAAAATGCATTGGAGAAAAAGACCCTCCGTGGTCTCGCGACAGATAATTGACTGAGTGCTGCAATTTCATTTAATTGCGTCGAACTAAAGTTGTTTAAAAATAAAAGTATCGTAAAATCTCTCTCTCTCTTTTTTATACGCGGCAGAAAAATACGCGTCGAACATTTCTGCGAAACATCCGCGCCGACAGACTGGCCACACTTAACGTCAACCCTTGTGAAAGCTGATTTGAGGTCATTGACATGCACCCTCGTAAAGAGACTGCACATCTCGTGTTTCCCCGATAGTAGAGAGCGGCTCCCGAACGTTTGCATTCTACCAGAACACGGAGGGGTGGCCTCTTTAAATTAACTCCCGAGGATCTAAATTGGTTACGATCGTAGCCGGTGCATGGAAGAAGTAATCGACCGATGAGGTTGACCTGCGCTTTTTGGGTCATCGATTAAAGGCCGAGATGAGGGAGGAACGAAATACATATTTCACGATACTGCTAATTTGCTACGTTGAGGCTTACAACGTTGATAAACATATGTATATCTATTGAATAAAAAAAAATCATTTAACATCAAAAAAAAAAAAAAATTTATAAATTTATTTACTAAACTGCCACTATCCGCAGTCCAAAGGCAGGAAGGTCTAATTTTAATCTAACAAAAAAATCAATTTGAAAAATAAATGAGTAAATTTCGCGTGTGAGAAGATTCTTCAGATGTCAAATCAAGATAAACGCAAATAAAAAAGCAGAATCCAGGAAAGGCAAAATAAATTGAATCGGTAAATTAATTATCAGTAATTTTTCATTTCAATAATTACTTATCAAAACCTTGACAACGATATAATATTGTTGTAAAAATCAAGTTTAAACGCGTCTTGGAACTGCGGATGTCATCTTTAAAATTAAAAAAAAAAACATTAAATTTGTTTAAATTCAGAAACTCGCTTCAAAAAGCTACACTTTTGTTTGGTCACATCGAGTGATTACATCAATGAAGAAACGAATCCATGTGCGAGAGAGGAGGTGCGCGAACACACGAGGGTCGAGAATGCATATCGATAAAAACGCACGAACAGACGAACATTAGCGGCAAAACGGATTTTTTTTTTTCATCATCGATCATCGTGCGTCGTGCGCATTATGTGTTTCGTCGATCGTTGCTTCCAAAATGCGACGCGCTAATTGGTGCGGGACTGTGAGAAAATCTCATTGTGACATTCAATGCCTGTCAGGCCGGAATGATTTATTTCAGTAAATGCTTTGTTTTCTTCGCGATTTTGTTTCCTCGAAGCACGTTTTTCGACTCGCGTAAGTACGTCGTTTCAGCAACCGAGATCTTTAACAATACCACCGCGTGAGAGACCACATGGAAAGTCCTCAGTCGGAAAAGAAATAAAATATGGGCATGTTAGAAATAAAATATCGACGGATGCAGGATATAATATACAGGATACAGAAAATATTTTTTATATTCTCTTTCTCTCTCTCTCTTTTTCTTCGTCTCTTTTTCTCTGAGCGTTACGAGAAAAGACACGAAAAAAAAAAAACTCCCTCGACGTGTCTCTATCTGAGATTTCACGCAATGCAACAACGTGTGTGAATGCACATTATATATCCGGGTTCTCTCTAGAAACACAACATTGTTCGCGAAAACAATAGAGTTTGCGTCAGAGCGCGCGCGCCTCTCTTACTTCATTCCATCCACCTCGACACGGAATTTTCCCCCCGGTCGCGCGACTCCATGTGCTCGACCATCCTCCCCCACGCGACAAGTGTACTTGAGCTTTCTTATCGCCCGGCCAATGTGCCGCGGCAAATTATGATTGCCCTAATTTTCTTTGACTCACGACTATCCGCTCTTCGCCGGCGCACGCGAGAAGGACAAGATGATTCTCAGAAGGATCTCCGGAGCCCGTCGGAACGGATGATGAATTTGAACGTCGGAATGACACTCGCGGTATAATGTTACGTCACGCACTATGTGTCGCAATTATTATTTTTGCAAGAATAAGCAGAAATAAATGTTTCAATGAACAAGTGCCGAATATTTAAGTAATTACAACGAAATTTTTCTACGTGCGAAAAGTTGGAAACTAATTTAAAAAAAAATTTTTTTTTAAATACATGTAAAACACTGAGAATTGTAACATGATTAATATTCACACATCCAATAATTATTTCTTTTTTTTCCTAGTAAATATCATTGTGAACACTCGTCTCTTGTTTGTATGTTGGGGCGTAATCATTTTTCGAAACTTAAATCGGTGGCTGACGCCACTTTATCGTTGGTCAAATATTAAACGCGATAAATATCAAAACGTGAATAATAACGAACGTCACGCCAAAGACGAACGATTGGCTATGAATATTAGATAAGAGGAGAATATATTGGATATAAAGAGAGAAAGTTTCGCGCGCTTATATTCACGTATATATATATATATGTTACCGGGGGGGAGGAAGGGGAGGTGTAAAGAAACTTTTCGAAGTGTAATACTTAGGCGTCGTAAATTCATTTAAACCCCCGGTGACGTAATATTTTGCCAAGACGTTCAGAATGGAGTTAAACGCCCTTTGAACGAAGTTATATTATCGCCGAGGAGAGAAACTCGCAACAAGCCCAAATCCACGAGGGAAGGATGGCGGACAATATTTTTTCGGTGCAGCGAGAGTTAGCCTGAAAATAAGTTGCTAAACGAATTATAATGGATTATAATGACAGGAACTCAAATCGTATTACATGCTAATCAGATTTTTTTTTTTTTTTTGTTTTTTTTTTACATTAAACCGATGCGTTAATAATTAATTCGTCGCACGACAAGTTAAACGGATTACATCGTTACAAGCTTTTACGTAACGAGAGGCGAGTAGATAATTATTTTTATCTTAAAAAAAATATTGTCGAACCACACGTGTCTAGAACGTGCTACAAGATGCAATATATATGTCGAAGGAACTTATTTTTGAACAAATAAAAAAAAAGGGACCGAGCACATGTTCACCTCGCACTGTGTTTTTTTTTTTATTGCTAAAAAATAAACTCAAATTTTCATAAGATAAAAACTTATTTCACACGGTTCTAAGAAAAAGCATTGCTGAATTTTCAAGTCGCATTACAAACGCAGAGTCCGAAGATATCGAATCTCTCTCTAATCGGATGACGAAATCGTGTGCTTTTATGGTCTCTCTCGTTTTTACAACGCGTCCAACATAAAACTTGGCAAATTTGTTCTGAGAGAGAGAGAGAGAGAAAAAAAATCATCGTTAGCTATTTATCAAATCTTGACGTTTACGATGCCAATAAGCAACATCTGACACAATTAACTAAGGTAATAAAAGTAGCATTTCCACGATTTCTCGTCAACATCGTCGAACACGCACATCTCGCAGAGTTTTTCAAGCTGTTCGGTATTTTAAGATGAACTTAGAAAGTTTTTCGAAAGTTTATTCCTTGTTAAAATAAAGAAAATCCAAAATTATTATCTCGACGCCTCGCATTTCTCTTCTGTCGTTCAATTGAAATCTCCGACTCTCGTTGGCAATTTTTCGCGAGGAACCAAGCGGACATGAACAAAGGATTTTTGCGCCCCCTTCTCGGCGTTTCGCGTTCCCGCGCGCGCTAGGAGCGACGAAAGAAGACGAAGACTACGACGAGAACGGGAGTCGGAGCGAGACGCGGATCTTCGGAGGACGAGGAGAAGAAGAAGAACAAGACGAAGAAGAAGAAATCGAACCGCGGGTTCTCGCATGGCGGATCGACGACGCATCGAAAATTAATGTGAATACCACGAAACTGGTCCTCGCGGTATTCGCTCGCGGGAACGGTATTTCTGTATTTACCAATAGTATCGATAATAATTCTTCGTTTCCTCCGCCTTTTTTTCCCATCTCTCTCTCTCTCTCTCTCACGTCTCTCGACGATAAGATCTCCCTCCGTAGGAGACGCGACCCCCGGAAATTATAGGTTTTCGCGGTTTGAGTTATTTCTCATTTGACTCGCGAGTCGAACCGTCGTAATGCGCATCGATGGGACTGAACGATGGGTCTAGTTACCGGTCGATCAGACGTAAATACGCGAGAGGTGCCGATCGCGCGAATTAATTCTTTCGCCTTTTCTCTCCTTTTATTTTACAACGCACTTCTTATTTTTCATATTAAAATGTCAATCTACTTTTGATTAAAAAAAAATAACTACTGTTTATTCCGGAAATATTTAATTTGTAATTACACAAGTGGCAATTTTTTCTCTTTCCACTGTTATCGAAGATGGTCGCGTGTTAAGTAAATGTCAAACGTAGGGCAAAGCAAAGAGATCAAAGCGTTAAATCGCACAAACAATATTTTTATGAAACTTCGGTTCTTGTTTTTTTGTAAATTGCTTCGTATCGTTCTCGCTGATATTTGATCTCGCGGTAACGATCTGCGAAGACGGTCATCTGCGACGGCGAATCGCGATTGAGATTCGTGGAAAACGTGTGAACGAACTTTAATTGTACCGCGCCGCGACAAACAAAAGGAGGAGCGCGCTCCTCACTCTCCTCTCGGAGGTGATTCCCCCTCCCCCCGTTGCCCGCGCGTACCTTCCTGAACCCTTCATCTCGCACGCTCTCGAATCGACCGGGAGAGGGGACGCGAGAGGAGGAGAGAAAGAAGGAGCGCGAGAAGGAGAGAGAGAAAAAGAGAGAGAGAGAGAGAGAACGTTCAAGGTTAAGGCAAATCGCGCCGCGGATGACGTCAGGATGCAGTTAAACTAGTTTTAGTTTTAGTCCGTGGTCCAGCCGCTCCGGAACCAGGCCCGGACAAAGAAGACGCTGTGGGAATCGCAGGAAGAGAAGAAGGCGGGGAGGAGGGGGAGAAACGAAAGGGATAAGGAACGCGCGCGGTGGAAACGCGGCATCTTTTCCGGCGAGAGCGACTCCGGGCACGTCGCTCGCGCTTCCTCTTAATCGAATTTTGGCTCGTTCGATAGAGTCCGCCCAACGACGACGACGACGACGACGACGACGACGACGATAACGATGAGAGAAAAGAAAAAAGAGCGGACAACCTTGAAACGTCAGCGTGCGGAGAACGCTTGATTAACTGGTTCTTTGTTGCTAACTAGACGCCGCCGTCGTAAAATGCCCGTTTGCTGAAATTACTATCGCCCGAGCGACTCTGCTCGCGATATATAAATATTAATGTTACGAAAAAGAGACGGGGGACGGGGGCGGGGGAGGAGGAAAAGAGAACGGCGAGTCTCGAATATTTCGTCCTTTGAGACTCGATCAAAATTCGCAGTCAAAAAATTCACGCTCGTAAAATCGCGCGACTACGAAATCATCAACTTATCGTCATGTAAAAATTAATTGCGGTCGTAATACAGACCGACAGATATCGCCGTTTATTTTGCGCCTCGTGTATTTTTAATTGTCCGTCGGACGTTTAAGTCGCGCAAGAAGTTTGAATCGATCGTTTCTATCGATACAACGTATAGCTTTATAAAATATCTGAAAATTTGCGCAACGTAAAACGTACTTGGGATTTGTCACAAAGAGTCCGCTCGAGGAGAAGAGCGAGTCTCGTTTTACCACAGTAGAGCTTGTCATCTCCTGGAAACGTTGGACGCATAAGCGAAAACAATAGAATTGCGATTCCAGTGAACGTGTTCTGCAATCGACATTCGACGCGTTATCTTCTCGTACGTGGGACGCGAGAAGAGACGTCGGATTTTTTTCTTCGACTTTGACAGATTTTGAAAAAAGAAAAGAAAAAGGAACGCGTGCGACACGTGCCCGAGCCAACACACACCGGGTACCCGAGTCGTTGGCCTGGCTCGGACGATGCGCAAAGAAACGATGCGGCGCGACTGACCGCGGTAGCCCGCGGTGTAAACCAGCAATCATACGGTGGTCCAATTACCATAAGAAGGGCTCTAATTTCTTACAATGCTCCCTTTTTTTTCTCTCCCCAGGGCGGAGAGACTGGCCGCCGCGCGATCGGACGGGTTGCACGTGGCCGACAATGACGGTCGGGAGGAAGGAAGGTCGCTCGAGCCGATCGACTTTCACGATTTCTCAATAACTTCTCAATGGCTTCGGAGGGGGGAGATTCGTGTTTCTTCCTTCCATCCGCTACGCGTCCTGTGTGTGACAAAAATTCGATACGATACGCGATAGTCGAGAGATGAGACCTCATCCTCGCCGGCGATCGGCTTTTCATTAAGCGCGCGGGGATCAACGTCACGCGTTTGACTCCCTGTTCGCACCTTTGCGTGTCCTGCCGTTTGAAAACGACACCTTTCAGCGAGAAGCGTCCGCTCGCAATCGCGGACAGTATTTTTCTTCCAACAATAGTTTCGTATTTTATGGTAATTCCAAAGGTCGAATAGATTTAATTTAATCTATTAACATAATCTCTAGAATAGACGAGATAAGTCGAAAACTTAATGTGCATTTATATATGATTTTTTTCTCATTTAAAAAAATATGCAACAAATATTTGATTAATATATCTGAGGTATTTGAGACATTTGATTCATATTCGTTTTTTTTAACTTTTATTCCCTGTCTTGCTAAATTGTAGTATTTAATACGTAAGGCAACTCTGAATAACTTAAATAACAAATTGAGCGCGAAAAAGACACGTGCACCTGATTCCCACGTTACGGGGGCTCTTCGCTGACGAGAAAAATGTCCACTCGGGCGGGGGAATAAACACGAGCTTAAAAGCGAGAGAAGGACATCGGCGGGACATAATAGCGACGCGCGTAAAAGCATTTAGTTCCGCGAGTGAAGGAAAAAAAAAGAGAGAAAGAGAGAGACGGAAAAAAGGAGAACCGAGGAGGTTAGCGAGGGTCGGGTCCCAGAAAAGGCTAGGTCGGAGCTGGCAAGGTGGCAGACGCATTTAACGCGGTGTAGAGGGTGGACGATTAAAATTTCAATTCGTTTTCCGCGCGAACTGACTCAGCCGTTCCTACGTGTTCCTTCTTCAGCGCCAATCGTCTTCTCGTGCCGCGGCTAACTCTCGTCCACCGCCATCCCAAATGACAGCCCCAAACCGTCGCGGAGAGGAACCACTTTGTTATAATTTCCTTTTTAATGATGGGCGACCCTCCTCGCCGAGTTCCTCCCTCTTTGCCGAGCTCGCGAAATATTTTTATTTTTTTTTTATTTTTGCTCTTCGCGAGATCCGACAGTTTCGCGACCAGAGAGACGAGCCTTGTCGTGGTCTTCAGCGAGATTGGAACCGCGAGCTGCGGTTTGTAAAACTCGTCATGTGCTGAAAAAAATTGTGCGAGACAAGATTTCTTTTGCCAGACAGTTTACTCCGTTCTTCTTCTTCTTTTTTTTTTTTTTTTCGTGCAACTCTTCTCGCTAACGAAGCTTGCGTTCGTAAACCGTGTAACAATTTGCAGTAAGACGACAATAAAAACTGCCATGTTATATCTAGTAACTCATTTGGAAACATATTGTTGTTTACAAAGAAAGAGAAATTTGCGCGTTAAAAGCAAAATTAATATTTAAGATATATTATCGTTATAATATGATAATCTTTTATGAATTTATATAATTTCAATATTTAAAAACACATATGAATTTTAAATCATGAATTCCAAGAGTTCCGTAAATTGATATAGTAAGATTATAACCTAGGAAACCTGCGGTCTATGACCCAGATTTTTGTAATGTTTTTATTTTTTATATTTTTTATTTTACGTAAACTCTCTTTCGTTACGCGTCTCGTTCTCATCGATATGCGCCACACACACTCACAGTGGGTTTGCTAGCAAAGCCGTCGTGTCTCTTTTTCCTCTGCAAGAAAAATGCCAAGAAAAAACAATGTGGAAGAGAGAGAGGGAGGGGCGAAGAGAAAAGTCGAAAGAAAAAACCGACGAGAATGGAAGAAAGAAAAAGTATGGAAGTGCACGTCGTGGCACGTGTTACGAGATTTTCCCGCGCCGTAGGAGCTTGTGACACGAAAGTCCGCGGGGGGGTGCAAGACGAGAAGGGAGACGGAGGTCGGAGTGTGAGATTTCCTTAATAAAATAGGGCGCAAACGCCACGCCAGCGAATATCTAGCTGATAGTGGTCCGGTCCGCTCCGGTCAGCTCCGCGTCCACTTCGAAAATGCCGTGAGTGGAAGAGCAAAGGGAGCAAACGCAAGGGGAGAGAGTTGCCAGGACAGAATCTGCACGAGGGTGGTTGCTGCTTAGGTTGATTCAATCTACCCTCCTTGCTGGTCGATGGCCTTTTCCCGCCGCATCCCGCACGCTGGTAGAGAAACAATTGTAAAACAAAAAATACGGGAGAGGCGATTTGACGAGGAAATCGAGAAATATGATCTGATAATTAACGAAACTATTGAAGAAGTTGCTCGTAAAAAAGCAAAGCAACCTCGTGCTTATTTTCTCACAAGATTTTAGATATTCTAATTGTAAGATATTTCAGAAATTGATTGTTTCTCACGAATTTATAAAATCTTTTAAAAATTAAAAAAATAAGCGTATAAAGAATACGAGTAAAGATTTTTAATAATTAATTAAGGAGAGTAGGAGAAGATTAATCACCTGTTTTAATCTCGAAACTGATTATTCAAGAAGAACAAATTGTATGACACACATTCGTCACCTCGTGCACTCGCCTACGTGCAAGGTTCTCTCATCCCTTCAGGTATCAGTAGCGTATTCACAGTTGAAGTAAAGGATTAGACAATAGTGAATATAGCGACGATCGAGAGGGCAGAGAGATGCAAGAGACAGGGACAGAGGAACTTGTGTCGCATTCCGTATGCAAAGTGCACAGGTCCGAGAGAGAGTTGGGTTCGCGCGTGAAAAAAAAAAGATAT
Organism: Pseudomyrmex cubaensis; assembly: GCA_014825685.1. Taxonomy (NCBI): domain Eukaryota; kingdom Metazoa; phylum Arthropoda; class Insecta; order Hymenoptera; family Formicidae; genus Pseudomyrmex; species Pseudomyrmex cubaensis. The sequence continues at coordinate 38,693 of QVOA01012830.1, read as the reverse complement.
ATCAGAAAAAAATGTACAAGGTTACACCGAATTTTTTTTTTTCTTTTTTTTTATTCACTCGAGCCGCCGCTTTGCGAGGGAGCCGGATGAAACGAGAGAGTGGTGTGCGGAAAGGCGAGAAAAAGAGTTTGGTTATCGTCGGTTAATACATCCCCCGCTTCTTCTTACACTGATACCTATGAAGAGGGACTCGTGGCTCAGGCCAATAAAAAGTTAGGTGAACTGTCGAGAGTTACGTTTATTACTCGGCGGAATTAGGTGATCTTTGAGCTGTTGGGACGAGAAGGGATTTTTTGGCAAGAAAAGGTGGGGTCGCGGAACGGCCCGTACGATGATCCCTGACGCGTTAAGAGCCGTCAGAACATTACATTCATTTTTTCTGTCGCGTTGATTTCCTTTTCCGTATCGTGGTAGAATTATTACGACCACTTCGAAAATTTTGGTCCTGGATCACAAGAGCGTTGTTTTATTTTTATGTTACATTAAAACAAATCAGGGATTATTCACCTCAATTGAAAACACTTCGAGTGGATGTCACATACACTTTCGAACTAATTTACATCGCAAATTTAAATATTTTTTACAAAAACATTCAACAAATATACACAAACTGTACAGATCTACAGATATATACGGCTTTTTTTTTACTATTCAACCACATGACAAAACTAACAAGGCTGTTGAGAACGTAAATTCTTACTCAATCACGATTTTCGATAAAGAAACACACATTAAAAGAATAGCGCACTGGTAGAAAGTCGTAATTTTCAGTCCAAAATTAAAAAAAAAAAAGTTTTCGGAAAATCTCACCGTATGAAAAATTGCACACAAACAAGAGACGAGAGAACGTAAAAAACGAGATTCTTGTCCCGTGCGCATGTCGTGTTCTCTCTCTTTCTCTCTGAAGGCGCGTCACCAAAGAAGATCGGCAGAGACGTGGGGGTGTAATTGAAAGAAGATGCAGAGAGTCTGTAAAAGATGTATCCAACAAAGAGAAAGAGAGAGAGAGAGAGAGAGAGAAAGATAAAACGGACACGTTGTGCGGAACATCCTTCTTCGTTGCGAGGAGCGCGCCTAGGAGTGAGCAAGAGGAGCGGATAAGAGTCTGAGGAAGAGAACAGCCAAAATACTCGGTGGAGAAGACTCTCGAGGAGGGAGGTTGGAAACCAGGAGGGGCAAGGTGCTGCCTCAAATTTGGTTGGCCGTCGCTCCACCGTTCTGTCGTGCGTGCCTATCCCTCTTTAGTTCAGGCGGGAATCGGAGAAGATCGACTGTAGTCGAAGTGGGGCTTGTACGCTGAGGAGAGACAGGACTAAGCAAGACGAGGAAGAGGGAAAGAGAAGAGGGTAGGCAGCCTCGTGTTTTGGCCAAGCATTTGAATGAGGAAGAAGGGAGAAGTTTAAACAAGAGGAAGAAAGAGCGAAAGAGAAAGAGAGAGAACGAGAGAGAGAGAGACCTCAAAGAAAGAGCGAGAGACCGCCAGTTCTTCCGACGAAAGAGCGCGAGAGAACAACAGAATCTTTGTGAGAGAAAGAGAAAGTTCGAATGCTAAACGAAGAAAGCAACGTTTCGCCGGTGTGTTAAGCGAGAAAGGAAGAAAATGCTGGAGCGACAGCGACAGAGGGGAAGAGACAGAGATAGAAAATGAGGAGAAACGCGCTCAAGTCTGAGAGAGAGGAGGAAGACAGAGAGAGAGAGAGAGAGAGAGAGAGAGAGAGAGAGAGAGAGAATCCGAAGAGTCGGCAAGTGACGACGAGAGGGGGTGGCGAGGATTGGCGAAGGAAGCGGCAAGGGGGCGGACACGGAGGAGAAGGGTGAGGGGAAACTGTGCCTTAACGCGGGACTAGAGGACTCGAAGTACGGGATTCCAACCAACAGAGTGGTACGGACGTCCGTGCGATACGGTTGGACGGTGCTGTGTTGAACGCGTGTAATCTGAAGTGAGTGAGAGAGAAAAGAAAGAGGGAGAGGGGAGAATAGACGGAGGGGGATGACGCGATGTGTGTTGGGTTTGCAACTCAGTTTCTTCATTATCAGATGTGCGATGTCAAGTGCAACCACTTCTAAGATATTCACAGCCCGCCACAGACACAGTTACTAAACAACATTATATTTGCAAAACCGACAGTGCAAAGTGAAATTCGCTTGTGATTGAACAATTACCAGTAGTTCTGAAGATTGTCAAGATTTGGACAACAGTTTGGATCATCTTGCAATATTGTGTGACTCCTTCCTTTTATTCGAGCAAGATAAGTTATTTGAACGCAAGCGCGTTAAATCTTCAGTTTTTTTATCAGCATACAAAGAAATATGTTATGACATAATAGTCAGTCATATCAGGAAATATACACGCGTCTCTTTATTTCGTTATGAGATAATCGAGCCAGCAAGCGTGAACTATCGTTCGGCAACTGGGAGAGTGCGTACTACACTTCACTGTAATAGAAAAATAAAGAAAGAACGACGACCGTTCTTGCTGTCGATATACTGAGCCAAAATCGACGATGCTGTATGATGAGGTGATCACGCCGTATCGTACGACATTGAATTGTATATTCGCGTCCGGAATCGGTACGATCATATGATAAATGTAGAACACGCTGTATCCCCGTTTTCTTTTTATTTTCTCCTTTTTCGTTTTGTTCGATTCCCTGCCTATATCTTCACCTAATATCGGCTAAGCTACGAGCAGCATTATTGCGTCGAGACTAGTGAAGCTTCCCGATACTACACGTGACTACCCGCCCGGTATGTGTCAGTATGTGTATCTATCGACGCTCTCATCCATGTGCTGTCTCGCGTGGTCTCAAGCGTAACATACGGATCGCACAATTTTTGAGTAAAAAAGAAGACAAAAGAATTGCTTAGTCGTTGTCGTATGCGCGCACTCAAGCGCGCCAAACGCTCATGTGTGTTTCGTTTGAATTTGTTCTGCGTGTATATGTGTTGTGTAGAGAGAACTGTTTCTTGCGTGCGCGTCAGTTAAAACATATAACTTAACAATTAAATAGAGAAAAAACAATAATGAGTGATATGATGAGTGTTGAGACGCAGCAGCAGCAGCAGCAGCAGCAACACATAAGTAGTAGTTCGCAAGTGGAGCATCGTTGCAAGAATTGCGGTCTCAACTTGGAAAGCGAAAAGAGCTTGGAAGTGCATCTGCGATATCAACATCAAGAAAATCTGATGAATCAGTGGGCCAACAAGGCACAGCAGGAAGAAAGCAATAATAATCACAAAACTGGTAATCATAATAGCCACGTGAGTGTTAGTCGTGACAGTGTGACCGTGCCGATGGATTCGAGCGAATCTTCATCAATGTCGCCTTCACGGGAAACAACAAACACGCCGCAGCAACAACAGCAGCCGCCGCAGTTACAGCCGCAGCCGCAGCCGCAGCCGCAGCCGCAGCAACAACAATCACCTCAACAGCATCAACAGCAATCAACTTTACATCCAATTGTATGTCAATCGTACGATTATCCGCCACTATATAACGATCCTTATTATATGCATAACGAAAACTATCTTTCTAATACGTATCCATCGTCACAAGAAGAAATTCAGGCTAATGGCTGTCGCGATAATAGCTATCAGCGTTTTCATCCGTATCTTCAAGATCACTCAGCATCCAATTCTGCTAGTTCGCGTAGTCCGTCTTTTTCTTGCGACAAATGCGTTATTGTTTTCGAAGATGCAAATCAGTTAGGTGAACATTTACGAACAAATCATTTGAATTCCCCTTCCGCATTTCCCCCTCAATATCAGCAGTTAGGTAGCAGTACGCAAAATCAACAGTTGCATCCTTCCCCTCACTCGAATCATCCGCAACAACAATCAAGTTATGATTACAATGGCGTACAACCTGCCAAATCGGAAATGAAACAAGAATCTGAAGAGCAAGCTGAGATACTTGATTTAGATTCTCATAAAGTGCAAACGCACAGATACGAGGAAGATTTAAGAATGCAACAGCAGCAACAGCAACAACAACAGCAAGGATTTCAAATACAGATGCATCATCATCAGCATGTGATGCAACAACAGCAGAGAATAGGATCACATTCGGTGAGTTCTATGTTAAGTTGGCCGGCACAAAATGAATTTCATCCTGGATTACCGGTGGTGCCTATGGACAATGTTCAACCAATTGGCGATCAGTTCATACGTCCTCAGATCATACATTCTGTAGAGCATCAAGGATCGTCAATACTTGCTAATGCACAACCTATACCCAATCAGCAAATGTCATCGGGCTTTGCACAACCGGCATCAACACGGCCAAATCAGTCATGGAAAAGCAACGAACCGCGTCGGCCAAAGACGTACAATTGCACCGCATGCAACAAGTGGTTTACCAGTTCAGGTCATTTAAAACGACATTATAATACAACATTACATAAAAACGCAGTTAAAGGTAGCAAGGAACCTGATCCATCAACTTTACCTATAACAGCCCATCATCATCCGAGAGAAAATAATTCATGTGCAACAAGTAACAGAGGCGGAGCTTCCACTCGATCTTCACCAAACTTACCGAGGAGTCCCCCAAACTTGATTGCAGGTCCCTCGGGAGAGGCGACGAGGGGCCTGCCCACTCTTTTACCCAATGCCCACAACAACTTCAGCAACAACAACGACAACAACTGCACGGCAGCGGTTCTAGCAATGCAACAACAGCAGCAGCAGCAGCAGCAGCAGCAACAACAACAACACCATCAACAACAACTTGTTCATCTGGGAATAATTCCACTCACTTCGCCCCAGGTTCCATCGCTACTGTTACATCATCAGCAACAAGTGGTGGACTCTGCACCTCTTCAACTGGATCTGCAGCAACAGCAGCAGCAGCTTCTTCTACCAATGGGTTCTCCGGTCCAGCCAATACATTCGAATACTCCCATTCCGCTGTCTCCGGCGTCCCACCTGACTTCTCCAATGGATACATCACCGGTCCACCCGTCGCATCACATGAATTCACCCATACAGATGGAGGATACTACGAACCAGGCTTACCCAAACGTATTGTCCCCCCACGTTACCCCTACTATCAACCAGGCGCACCGACATATCAAAACGCCTATCATCATGGTAACACCTACCCCTATGGTTGGCCCCCGTGAACAACCTCTACCTAGTTTTGGGGCCTTTATACAGAGTGTTGGAGGCAGATATGTACATCAGAATGAAACACAAACAACTGCTAACGTGGGGGGACTAGATATTGAGGAGACTACTCCTTCGAAATCCTATCTTTATTCTTATACATTTTGTCCGTCGACTCACAAATCGATGACTATGTGCGGATCAACAATAATTCAATCGCCTAAGGATAGTAAGTGCTTTGTGTACGAAGATACCAACAATAATAATCAAATTTTGGATTCCGATTCGGAGTACGAACCGGATTTGCTCAAGAAAAAACGTACACTTCGTGTCAGAATTAGTAGAACCAGGAATCCAAAGAGTAAGGAGTTTATGGAAACTGTTTTATCAAGAAAAAAAATCTCAAAAGAAGACAACAAACCTGTTAAGTGCCCAAAGTGCGGCAAGGAGGTTCAAAGTCAGTGCTATCTTACGCAGCACATGAACAGTCAGCACAACGGCGAAAAAGCATTTAGATGCTCAACATGCGGCAAAAAATTTCATACTGAAGCCGAGTGCGACAAGCATAAAGAAAAACATAAGCAGGTGAAGAAGTTTGAATGCGCTTATTTTAACTGTAATAAACGGTTTGTTCACAAGACCGATCTTAAAAGACACGAATACGGTCACAGTTCTAAAAAACCATTTCATTGTTCGAGATGCAACAAAGGATTCATCCGTAAGGATCACTTGAGAAAACACGAACAGGCGCACGACAGGAAACAGATGAACCAAAACAGGAGAAATCGTACTTTTACAGCCGAAATGTAAGAAACACAAAATTACACATACCACATGTTCACATTAATACACATTACTAATTTTACATATTACTAATTTTACTCATTACTAATTTTACCCACAGACCTGTCATCCAATTATCACAACTTTTGATACATGATAGATGATTTGATGGAGTGTAGTACTCTAAATGTCGAAATGTCACCGGTAGATGATATGTCAGTCAAAATAAGGGAGTCACTCAAACTCATACCGAATAATCTTCTGTGGAAATAGACATTAATCTAAATAACAATATGAATGATGTTTAGTTCAAAGCTTCATATTAAAATCGTTCTTTTGAGGGTCATCGGTCCATCGGATTGTCTTATGGCCTTGTAATGAATTCTCCGTGAGAAACGATAAGTAAGAGAGTTTTTTTTATCAACAGATATATCGGTTTTGTTCACGTGATAGTGTCGCAATTAATTTCTCAATCTTTATTAATTTACCTTTTTACGTAACTTTCAATAAGATAATGTAAATTCGATTTATAGTGGAGATTCACTTTTTATGCATTTCTTGCAAAAAAATCGATGATCATGACACTATGTTTCTATAATTTTCTTTTAATAACGTAATATTTATTCGACACACGCAAAACGGCTTAATATTTTGCGAATATTCATCTGAAGACGTAAATTTGACCGACAAGTTGTTAATTGATGAGAAACGGGCTTCTTTCGCGATATATATATATAATCGATATCGCGAAACTTTCACTACACAATGACACGAAGTCATTGCACTTTACCATTTTCGGAAAAGAACGCATGACCTATTTTTTTTATTTTGTTTTTGATTTTTTTTAATTAGTTTTTTTATTATTTTTTTTTTACTCTTCTTGTCGTATCAGTTGCTTGACTTGGCTGATATTTGGGATTATGAATTTTTTACTCTTCGATATGTATGATGATATAATCTTAAAAAAAAAGTTATGAAAAATACTAAATAAGCTTTAGAGTAAGTAAGAAGTAATATTAAAGGATGAAACTTTTCGAGATATTGAACCTTTGAAGCTTTGAACTGTACAAAGCACATTGAATGTATATTTATAAACATGTGTAAAAAAGAAAGATCTGTGTGTATGCCTATAAATTACAATTAGTACAATTATATCAAAATTATAGCATAAAACGGTTTCTTTAATATGATATTATAGTCAAAAAACTAACGCTAAAAAGAGGATTTGCAACTTTTTTCTGTACTTTTCAGTATTATATAATTGTCTTTGCTAATTACAATTGGATAATATTTCTCTTGGTTTTTTGACATTTATTCCATAAGAAATGCATGAACATTTCTTTATCATCTCATTCATTCCTTTCACAAGTCATAATTTGACATTTACGCAATAAATTTATAAGCGTATAAAAACAACGTTATTAAACAACGTTATAAGTAATTTGCAATCATGAAAGAATCTAATTAAAAATTGATCTCTAACATTGTAATGTCCATTCGTCTTCTCAATTGTAACGTCATGACAATTGTATCTTTTTATTTGTTTATTTAAAAGCTTCACAGATAAACAACCAGCTGATATGTACGTTACTCGAAGTAGAGATTTGCTCACCTTTTCATATTACAGAAGTTTTAGTTCTCTCTTTTTTTTCAAGAGATATAAAAATACTTATACATATTTATATAATAAATTATATTATTTCTAATATTATAATTATTTATATATATTTACATATGTTTATATTTATATTATACGTATATAATACATATATAATATATGTATGTATATACACCATGTATATTATATAAGTATTTATATATCTCTATAACATTTTAATATAATAAATAATATACACACGGGAATAATTGTAATTTTTTTTTTTTTTTTTTTATTAAACTTTGTTAATGTAATTTTCACAGCGCTTATACGTTCTGCGTATTGAAGATAACTAATTAATCAATCAACTGATTAGTTACTGACCAAACGAGCCAATCGTCGTACTTTGACTGCATCTCACTGAGCACCTATTCGAGGAGCAAATTTCTTTTCGAGTGACGTGTGGTTCAACGCAAGCAAACCACGCGATTGTGAGTAACGTTCATCTTTTGCTGTAAAACCGCGTAGTACGTATAATTTGTTCATCGTTGTTCAAATTGTTTACTAAAATCATAGTTGCAAATAGTTGTATTTTAGAGAATAATTGTAAATATTATGTAAATCATGTTGATTACTTGAATTCAACATATCATATATTACTTCTGTTGTTCAAAACTATAATTATAATTAATTAATTTCATTTAAGCTAACTTCATTTCCAATTCGATTTCTCTATTATACGAAGTTCGATTCTGTATAAACATGCAGAAACGAGATAATAGATTTATTATATTCGTTTGCACAATACGAACTGTTTATAGTGTAGTTGCGATGTGTAGTTTACATCATATACATATACATATATATATGTATATGATGTACACACACATACGTATATTAGTTTCCGTTAATGCCTATTTTACCTATTTACGTGTATACAACTGAGTGTACACGAGTAGGCATTAACTGGGGGAACGGTATATACATCGTAATATTTTTAAAACATTAATTAACTAAAAGATAAAATTAACTATAAAAAAGAAGAATTTTTTAAATTGTTTATGTGGTCAAATTGTTTCTGTGACTATTCTACAACTTTATTTTTTCAACATCAGCGTATCTATTATCGTTTGTGTTAGAATTAAGTTTTAATTAACAAAATGTCAAGTGCAAAAATAGCATTACGAATATTACAGAGTATTTCTAATCTGGCAGTCACAAATTGTCAATTTGGTTGAATACTTGAGATGAATTTTTACATGTAATTCTTGTTTCGTGAAGTGAAACAAATGAGAAAAAATCAGCAAGGTTTTCCAAAACCCGATTTTTTTTTTTTTAGAGAGAGAGAAAGAGGGAGAGAGAATTATATGAAAATTATTCTTTTGGAAATTATTCTCACATTGGTTGATGTTTTAGCGGAGACGCTTAACAAATATCAATATTGTGTTGTTATTCCAAATGATTTTTTGGTGCCAAGCGTCACACCACGTGACGCCGATTTAGAAATATTTTGTATAAGATGTATGTCACACACGAGCGCGCGCGCATGTAACGCACACTTGACAGGGCACGTTTGTACACACAACACTTGATCGACGACATGAATGTCTCAGCGTATATAAGGTTGTGCCAATGATAATCTCTGCGACACAATGAGAAATACATTATCCTGGTGTAACTTCACGTGCTAAAAGACAACCGCTAAGACTGCGTGCGCAAAGACGCAACACAGTTCTGCGACTAGACTATTACGTTTTTGTTATATTAAGCGCGTATTTATATTGTATTACACGCATATTAAATAATATCAACGTAGTAATATCAATATTGTAATATCATACGGTAACATGGTAAAGAATTAAAAAAAAAAAAAAAAAAGAAAAAAACGATGAATGAATGGAGAAAAGAGAAAAGATGAAAAAGCCAATGCAATAATAATAATAATAGTAATATTATGTAAAAATAAATTAAAAGGTAAAAAAGCGCGTGTCCAAAACGGGACAAAAATGATGGACTTCCAGTTTGCAGTTGGATTGCCGTTTTCCGATTTCGAGATTTTGCGCGAAGTTATAATTTTACAAGAGAGCAAGGAACAGTTTCTTTTCCCGGGAAACGGTTTGCTTTCTCTGACAAATGTATGTTTCCGCGTCCCGAGGAGCACACATTGCTTTTTTGTACGAAACCACATAAAATAAACACATGTAACAAACGTTGTGGAAAAATGGTACATTTTACAACGTAAATTCGTCTCTTCGAACATTTTCTTCGCGGCGAATCGTTCGCAGATCTGATCAACTCAATAATGGAACGTCATCAAAATCTGATGTGAAATCTGATACGAAGGATGAAAAAAGTTTTAGAAAAAACTGACGTATAGATTTTAGAAACATATCAGACGATGCGCTCGGCATTATTGCGAATAATTATAAGCGAACGCGTGGTTTTAAGAGAGAAGAGAAAGAGAGAGAGAGAGAGAAAGCGGTAAAGAGAAAACATGTGCGCTTTGATTTTGTATTTCCAAACACATATCACAATGTTTCTCACGAAATTTTTAAGCGCATCGTCAGCAAAGACTACTGTTTCGGACAAGTAAATAAAAGAATTTGCACTGGTAGAAAAACTTTTACTAGTTTTAATGTCTTTTACATAGTTTTTGATAGGTTTTTGATAGTTTTAATCATTTATAATAGGTTTAATCATTTTTAAAACAGAAAGAAAAGGATTGAATTTTACGCGATTTTAATTTATTAATAGAAATTTAAATAATATTAATCATTTATTATTATTATTATTATTATTATTACTATTATTACTGATAAACAGTTATTATGCAGTAATATTTTACGATTAAAAAAGATACGACAGTAAGTAGTTCCTGTTACATTCCACGTGTTACGTGAAATGTTATCACACGTGTGTATGTGAGCACAGATAAAAAATCGAAAATTCAAAAGTTTTTTTTTTTTAGATATAATTAGTAATTTTTTTTTTTTTTTTTTTTTTTTTTTTTTTTTTTTTTTTTTTTTTTTTTTTTTTTTGAATGTATTCTCATACATTTATTTCTGGAAATTATTTTAGGCATTTTTTTTATATTTCTAGGTATTCAATCATGTAACTTATCTATCGCATACATGTATTATAAATTAATTATAGAGAAAAGGATGATAAAAGAGAATGCAGTTTTCTTGAAATATCAGAATGCTGTGTAATTTATAGAAGTAGAAAAATGTCGAACATTGTTTTGTATATTGTGACGTAATGAGTAGCAACTGCTCTTCCCTGTCACACGTATATGATCACTACTTTTTTTTAATCAAAGAAAAGGAGAGAGAGAAAAAAAAAGTTATGAAATAATTCTCCGAAAACACAAATTTCCAGCTTTTCCACAATACTCCCGAAAGAATTTTCAACTGTCCAGTTTTCAGATAGATTAGAGATAGATCTCAGGCAAAGAAGCAAAAAAAAAAAAAATAAATAAATAAATTGTTGAAGATATAAACAATATATAACTAAAACTGTTTGTGCTGAATATTTTTCAAGAAGATTGTATTCCGAGATACATTTATATCCTTATAAATGCGTTCGTAATTTAGCACTCTTTGCTAAAAATAAAGATACTTATAAGATACTTATACATGTAAATATGTTCTTCAATATATCATTAATATTACTAAGGTTTATAACTTTTGCTCTAAAAATGTGATTCTAATTTCACGGGCATTTTCTTGAAGAGTATTGAAGAATATTGAAATACATTCTTGAAATATTGAAATATATTTCTTGTATAAGAAATTTTGGCAAATTAAAGAAAAGAGAATAAACAAAAAGTAACTTGAAAGAGAAAGAGAGAGGGAGAGAAAGAAAGAGTGTGCATAAAGAATTTGCTCTTAATGTTATTCCCTACATACTTGTTTATATTTCCCTTGTGCCATAATATATATGTATATGTATATATATATATATTTACGCTAACACATATATATATATGTATATATATACACGACGTAAAGCGAAGATATCACACGAATGTGCGAGAAAAGATATCACAATTTGTTCGAATATTTTTAACAATTGTATACTGACACCGACTACAAAATTCAACAACAAACAAACCTTTTCTGTTCCTTTCTGCGAGCATGTCAGGTTTTGAAAGAAAAACATCGCGAAATTTGAAAAGTGGAATATGTGTATCACAAAATGCAAAAAAAAAAAAAAATTAATTGTTTAACTTTAAAATAAATTTCAAAGACGTACGCAGATTATACATACGCAGTTTCGCGAAGTTGTAACTTTTTGTATTAATATTTATGTCGCACACACACACACACGCAACGTAAGTCTTTCGAAACGTCTTTTTCATCTCGCGCTCGTGCTGATTTTTCGAGTTTATTTTCCAAGTTTCGCCAACCTACTTTTTAACTTTCGAGATAATAGCTTTTCAGAACTTTTCATGCACGCCGCCCATTTTATTCTTGGTTTAATCCTACGATGCATAACTTCTCGATGAATAATGGCAAAGGCTGAAAAACAAAAAACTTTTTCCAGATTGATGCGCGTAGCTTGTATTGTAAACGTAACTCTTGCGATTATATACGTTTGATAGATTACAAGTAAGACGATTGAGAAGAGAAAAGCGTTCAAATGATATTTTTTATAACCGACAAAACCGTCATCCGTAGAAGACGTAGAGATCGATGTGTTAATCGAACGTACAGGCACGCGCACAAGTAACATGAGCAAATAAAAGACTTAATAAAAAAATAAATAAATAAATAAATCAATCAAAGAGAACAACAATTCTTCCCTATGCATCTTGGGATTAAACTCAAACACCGACGTTGTGGGATTATCTCTCATATATCGTACTAGTCATAATTTTTTACACGTTAACAACGTTTTGCAACAAAAACCTCCGAATGTAATGATTCACAAATTCCACATTTTCTTTTTCAACGTTTTCACGCGTAAATTTGTCGCATTTATAAATCTGTGTACGGAATTCTTTTGTATAAATAAAAGTATCTTAGCAAAGAAGCAAGAAACAATGTAAAAGAAACTAAAAGAGAAATGTATGAAGGGAAAATTAGATAAATCTAATTTTTGTTTTTCTAAATAGTTTATTTCTCTTATAAAATAAAAATATAGGCGTTCTGCAAAACAAAGAATTTTTTTCACGTTTATTTTCCTTTTCGTTTTCCTTCTTTCCTTGCGTTTCTTTGTATTTTTTTTTCTCAAGCCCACGGTTTGTACACGTATAGGAACATATCGCCTATCGCCACAAGTACGTGTAACTGTAATTACTTTGCGTTATATTATTAAAATACATTGTGGAACGGGATGTAAACACACACGTAGCGAACAGGTTGGTGTGTACGTTATGTTTGTTCACGCGTGATCGAACTTCATTAATTTCGGAGGAGCGAAACGCGGCTCGGCGCGGTTTTTCTTTTTTTTTTTTCTTTTTTTACGCTCGACGAAAATCCCGTGGATTCCTCCCAGTTCATATACTGTTTGCACGGGCATTTTTTCTCGCGCTTTTATTGGCCAATTTAGTTAATATCAGAGTACGGAACACGTATGTGCGCGCGCTCGCGTCCCGCGCGCGAGATTCCATGAAATATCCCGATCGCGGCGAATCGCCGTCCCCCATCCTCTTCCGATCTGTACCATTACACCCACCCCCGTTCCCCTTCTGCGTAATTCTTTCCCTTTTTCCCCTCCCTCCCACGCCGGGACTCTCGTCGCGTACTTCGTAACCTTGGGCATTCTGTAATTTAGCAAATTGTTGCGGACTCGACGAAAGGAATCGCTCGATTCGCGAGTGCTTCGCCAATAGCGATGATGGTATCGGGCGCTCGCTTCGACGACTCGCGCGCGCGGAAAAAGGATAAATAAATAAATAATCGGAGAATCGACGAAAGATAAGAGTGTCCTGCGCGCGCGCGCGAGAATTCCTCCGGACAAACGGAGAGGCGAAACGTTGATCCCGCACGCGATTCGATCGTTTCGGTGAGAGAGTTCGATTCTTCGGATGTTTTCACGAACGATCGGAGAGATTTTAATTGAGATTCAAACGGTTATACGTCAGGTAAAATAAATAAACTGCGGTAAAAGAGATCTCAGAGAACGCTAGGGATTTTTATTTTTTACATGTTTCAATTGTACAAAAAATAATGTACGTCGGGTCCGATCTTCAAATTCTTGCGCGCAGGTTTGCGACGAGAACGCGGAATGAATATTTTCTCAACCGGTGATTTGCAAAATTGTGCAACCAGCGTGTAATTTTTTCACGTTTGCTTTACTATCGTCGGACACGTCGGACACAAATTACACACATCGTGCGGGATCGTTATTTCGATATACTCGCAATCGCTCGGGAAGCGCACGCATCCCGCTAGAAAGCTAATTAACGCGCCGCATGTAAAAAAAACGAACGCTTGGCGAAGCAAACACGAATCGAGAGATTCTCGCGCGGCGACACGGCGACGGAACCGAACGATGACCGGATCGATGATCGCGGATCGATTTAATTGCGAGATTAAAATCGCGGCGTTGATCGCCATTTTCTTGTTTCGCAGCAATAATAATAATTAACGGCCGATCGCTGTTCGTCGGGCGGTCCCGCTCGAGTTCGCATCGTTGTTAGACTTAGGCGATATCTACCTGATGACGAAGCAATATTTAATAAATCGAATGCGATGTATTATGCGATTTGTGGAACGGAGAGCGAGAAAAAGATTGCGAGAGAGAGAGAGAGAAAGAGTGCGAGAAAGGATAACAAACGAGTGAGAGGACGATATGGAATATGCGTATCGGATAGATAAGAAACACACACACTTGTAAATCGGCTAGAAAAGTGGTGTTAGGTGTAGTTGACTGTATTGTATTATGCGTCTCCTAGCTAATTAAAAAACAAAAAAATTTTTATGTTTTCTAAATTCGTTGTGGAATCGTTTTTTGGTATATAAATATATATATATATAAGTAAATGAATCTTATATATTGTATATTTAAATTCTAGACTGTAGAGACTCTACAGACGGAGAGTTCTCCTCTCTCTGCGTGTAAAGCGAGCGAATCGATCGACGAGCCGCGTGGCGAGAACTCGCGAGAACGATCTCTCTCTCGGCTACTACGATGTCCTAATATCGTCCCAAGCGTGACAATCGAGATCCATTAAAAAAAATTCGCTCGCACACACGCACACACGCACACACCGCGCGCGTCTCTCTCGTTTATTTGACGAAGGTCGCGCGTCGTAAAAGACACGCAGAGAAATCCGACGAGTATAACGCATCTGGCGATAATTGTAATAACTTGCGAGTCCTGCATACTATGTTTCGCGCGCGCGCGTCACATTCTGAAGAAAAATTCTTTCAAACTTCGAAATGCCACGCGACCGAAGTAGCGTCCGAAATCGATTTTTGCACGAACCGCTCGCTGTGTGTGAATAAAAAATATAAAAAAAATTTGTTAAAAAAAAAAAAAAAAAAAGAAAACGCATCCCTCACGCGATGCAACGTGCCGATTGTGTGTTTGACAAACGCCATACACAAGTACCTCATGATACAAAACACATGTACAAATGTTCATACGTTTTCAGAATATTAGCTAATTAAATAAAATGATGAATATCTCCAAAAACCCGCGACGACAACGTGGCGTCTCAATGGATTTCTCCTCTATGAAGTGCGTCCTCACCCCTCGTCATTATCTTCTTTTTTTTTCTCACTTTTTTGAGCGCGTATCTCGCTTCTAATTTGTTAATGCACAAAGAAAATATCTCAATAATAAAAAGAGAATATTGCAAATTAACAATATAAACAACAGATATAAAAATAAATGGCATGAAAATAAATAAACAGAAAAAAATTAAAAATTTTCAAGAAGAACATGGATAGCGGAGCAGATTGACTCGGTTGCTTGATACGAGTACGGGTTTAATGCGTCGCACATTTTTCTGTTACACCAAAAAACGTGAACGAAAGATGGTGATTTGCCGCGAGGACAATTGCAGCGCACGAGAGAGAAAGAGAGAGAGTGAGAGCGAGCAAAGGAGCAAGCGGTAAGTACATTCATGAAGAGTAAAATTATAATATAATAACAGTAATAGAGAAGAGTGCGCTATAGTATATCACAATACGCTTGCATTATAACGCGCGTAACAGAGTAATTTATTTAATGACTTGTGTCGCTGTTTACGACATTTAAGCGACGCGGCAAGGCCGTTAAATAATTATCGGTGTTTGAGGCACGCAAGTCGCTTCGTAATAAGCGTCTCTCACGACGCGACGACGATCGAGGGAAGCGTAAATCCACACAGGGGTGTTTGAGCAAACACGATGAAATCATTTTTTTTTTCTTCTTGTAATTTGCAATTATCTCAAGTGACTGTGTGTTATTGCCAATTTAAAAACTTACGAATAAATTATAATTGTGCGTGAAATGATCTTCAATGAAATTTAGAATTATTCTCAAAATTAACTTCTTTGACATGTTACAAAATTATAAAAAATTTACTTTATTCGTTTAACAATAATAAACGATTTGTTTGAAGCGGAACTAAATTGATAGATTGTTTGCCACTGTCTTAAATTATTTCTTAACGTAATTATCATTTTTGTCATTTTTATTATTATTTTTCTTCGTCACGCAGTTTTTACTCTCGTATTTATATATTTGGAGCAATTTTCCTGACATGCGCGCATCGGCGAAAAAGTGTCTCCTCTTCTCTCTTTTCTCCTCTCCCTTTTCCTCTCTCTTTCTCTTTTTCCTCTCTTTCTTTCGGTCACCTCTCCATCGTCGGCATTTTTCAGCCGATTACCGTGACCGGCTTAACGCACGAAGATTACCGCGGCGCTCTCGCGCGTCTCGTGATAAATAGCAAGATTACGAGTCTGCGTGTCGGCCAATGAACGATGCCCTCATGGACCATATGTTCCTCCCAAGGCTGTGGGACCCTCGCCAGGACTTGGACCACTACGCTAACGCACAGCGCGCGTTTCGAGCGAGTTATCTCGTCGTGTTTTGTGTTGTAAACACGTACGCGTCATTGCACGCTATCGTAAAATTATAAAAATTGCACAACCACGACGTTAATTATTCGAGATGATTACCTTAGAGCTTGGACTAATTAAATTTTCAATCAGTCATTCGACGAACGGTATTAAAAACTTTCTAAAAATTAACGTGTTAACAATTTAATAATTTTGTTCGTTAAAAACTGTTGTTTTACTTTGCAGAGTTTTTTTTACTATTTTATTAATTTTATACATACTCTTAATTAATTAATCAAGTTTATATATGCTATATACTATTTTATATATGCTTTCATATGTACTATTTTATTAATTTTATGTGTACTCACTTTCATATATAAATTATAGAATTATTTTTATAAAATTTCTCGTGGAATAACTTGATTTAATTTTTATATAATTTATAAGAAAGAAAAGAGAGAGAACTCTGAAGTTTTGAAGTGATTATTAAGTCACGTGTTAATTTTGTGAGATGGGCAACTGACCGAAATCTAATTTTCAATATTTTTGAATCACAAAACCTGCAATTCAAGAAGACAGACCATCTCTCCCAGCTTCCGATACGGGAAGGATTTTTCCCACAGCGTAAACAGCTGTTGTAATGAGTTGCATCCTCACGTCGGCCTTCCGGCCCGCTCTTTCTCTTCTCGGGGATGCTTTATCTCGTCTCGTCTCTCTAACGGCGACCTTTCGTTAAGACGATATATGCCCTACGTGACAATGCAGGTTTCCTTTATCGGTATGTGAGCGAACTCCCGCGGGAACGCCGCGCGCGAAAGAAGGGCACGACGAAATTTGAGAAACGAGCCCTTCGACGGGCATAAATCGTCGGGCCGATAAGCCCCCCAGATAAGGACGAGCACGACCTTTTACAAGATTCGCGCGATTCCACGTTTTATTCTCAGACGTTTCTTCCTTCCGTCCCGTCTTCTTTTTTTTGGGGCGGGGAGGGGAGAGGAGAATACTCGTTTATCTCTTCCACCGGTTTCAGTGCGGTGAATACAAATTAATCACGCCGGAGACACGATTTTGATTACGTAAGAGAATTGGAGTTTTTCAAAAACGCGTCACGACCGCGAAGAAAAACACGTAAGACACTTCGTGAATTATTTGCGGGTGCGTGTGACATTTCTTTTCCGAATGGCGAATAATATTGTCTGGGAGAAGTCGAGAGAGACGATATTGAGAGGTATCGGAGAGTTATTCAGATTACGTGGGTCACGGACCAAGTGAGGAGGCTGCGAGAAGAAGTTATATGGGGAAATGCGTGAGGTAGGTCGTGCGAGATGAAAGTTACTGCATCAAGGTTCCCCGGGAAGTTCCCGGGGAGATACTTCTGGCACAAGAGGCCCGAATTAATGTGGCCCGTGTTACTGTGGCGCACACGTTCGCTTTCGTTGTAATCTTTTTATGGCGTTTCGTCTCGGAAAAAAAAATAAAAACGTTTCCGAAAAAGATAAGCTCACGCCTGTCGTCGATTATCGTCACGTGTGTGTGTGTGTGTGATAATTGTAAAATTTCTTTAAAATAACAAATTAACACAACAAAATTAGATTTTTTAATTCTAATTAAAAGATAAGTTTTGTGATTGTGGAAAAAAATTATTTAAATGTAAAACTAAAAGAGAAATAAATATTGCAATAAATAACAAACTGCAGTATTAAACTTTAAATAAAAGTTAAATAATTCTATTAAATAATACACGTTTAATTATACGGCAATTGAATTCAAAATTATAAAACTAAAAAGTTAATTTAAAAATTAATTAATTTAAAGATAAAATGTACATAAAGAACGTTGAACGAAGCTGTACTTTCGACAGGCGGGCGAACTACGACCAAAAAAAATTAGTATTATATTTAAGAAAAAAAAAAGGATCTTATGTTGACCATATGGCAAAGTTAGTAGCCGATCGCTTTTAAGTCACGCCGTCGTGATTCGTCATCGTAATTCTCCGAGATTTCCGAACGGCTGTCTCTCGCGACGCGCACATGTTCCTCCTCTCAATTTCACGTTATTCAACAAGCATTTAAACAACAAGCCTTTTATCAAACTTGCATTAAATGCGACGTTTACGCAATGTACATCCATCTTTAATAATTACAATTTAAGGTTTTTTTTTACAAGACGTGTTACGTAAAGAGAGAGAAAAAAAACGCGTAGAGAGGCATTCTGCGAGTCTTAACGCAGAAAAGTAAAAGTAGAAATAGAAAAAAAAAAAAAAACACACATGTCGATATTTGCAGTCGAGAGGGGAGGGGGATCCGATATTTAAGAACGTCATAAATTCATCCTCGGATATTATGTAGCCCAATAGAAAGGCTCTCGTACGAGCATCTGAAGGATAAACTCGAGACGTTCTTAAACGTAAGATCGGACTGTGAACACACACACACACCGACCGGTACACGTTCGATCTTGTTTCGACCGTATATCAGACATCTGATTTGCAGGATCGAATTACAACAAATTGCCAGAATCTTATTTGCGGATTTGGGTTTCGACGCCTCGCGTCGAGAATAAAGTTTCGAGACATTTCCTCTTTTTCCCACAGTGTTAAGTGACCCGGCGCTGTTGCCGTGAAAGTAGTCCGAAAGATCGCGTAACATCGACGTATACAGCGCAAATAATAAAGAAGATCGTCCGGTCGTTGATTGTTCCTAATGGCCGCGGGTGAAAGTCGGCGGGGAGAAAGTTCGGGAATACAAGCAGCGCGTTTTCTCGTAATACGTGACGAAACGGCCGGACGTAACGCGAAACGGCACATTTTATTTTCGAGCAACACTTTCGATTTCCGCGAGAGAGAGAGAGACAGAGAGAGAGAGAGACGGAAATCGAAGCGAAAAAGAGCGAATCTCTTTCTCTCTTGCGGGGGTTTCGCTTTCTTTATCGCGTAAACCGCAACGTCGACGTTAACGGCGTGCTTTGACGACGCCGTCGATCCGAGATTTTTTCTGCGATTTCGATGGCCGCGCGCGAAACCGGCACCGACTCGGCGACGCGTCGGCAAACAAAGTCGGCGACGCGGTATTCGGGGATGCATCTTGTGCACACTATATGTAAGTCGGCACCGCCACGAGGAAGGCTCCGCTCACTTCTCGGAGCCTCTGGTAGCATCTGCCAGCGTTTCATATGCCCGTAGTTTGCGCTTCCCAGGCTCCCGGGGATGCACCTGGTCCTTATACTTCTGATGTCGATGCACTCTCTCTCAGTCGGCTCTCTTTCTCCGTCTGTCTCTTTCTTTCTTTCTTTTTTTTTTTTCGGGGAGGGTACTTGCTTCACGAACGTCACGGGTACGCTCCTGTGAGCCTGAATAGATCGATGTATTCGGCTCCGGAGATCGAGTGCTCAATAGCGAGACACCCTGCCGTAGGTGACCGATTTACCGTTTCGAAGATTTATCTCTACGTTCTTACACACGCACACGCATCCACGTGCACGCATGTATACGTGCAAGAGTTCGTCGGCGCTTTAGGTAGAAAAGACGCGTTTGTGAAGGTTCGAGAAACGATACAGTGAGAAATATATGTGTGTCATATTATCGTGTGTGTGTGTACTAATAAAAAATATAATAAGATTTTTAAAAGAGCCATACGCTGCAAAATATTTCTGAAGTGTTAATTAATTAAAATTTTGCAAATATTTTAATTATTAAAATTTCACGCACACACCCAGCGCGCTTGGCTTTTAAATGCCTTGTTTCTCTTTTAGTTGGAAGTTAATAAGAGTCTCTTCGATTGTTTGTTTAAAAATATAAACTTTAACAAAATTCCCGAGAGAAAAGTTTCTATGCCGATAATCGAACGGAATTCGGTTTAGAGAATAAGTCGAGGATAAAGTGGTATTTCAATTCTCTCGAAAACAGCTTCGCTGCGAGCCAAAGGCAAAATATTTATGATAGAAGTATATATCTCTTGCGAGAGTACATGTGTCTTGTTGTGTCACGAACGCGCAGAGTGTATACGTAACGATAATAGTCAGGTCGGCGGAAGACGTAAACATCAGCGATAACATGAGAAATCCGTTAGCCATGAAAATGTAATTCTTTCTAGAGTAAAAGTTGTAAAAATTAAAAGACAAAATCAGACTCCTTCCGATTAACGCAACGGAACTCATTCGAGAGCGAATATCTTGCACCAAAAAAAAATGTCGTTTTAATAATTGATAAAAAATTTATATTTTTTTTATTGGAAACGCCGTAAGAAAAATATTGATTCTCCGGGCGCCTGTTCGCGGCTTCGGACGCGAAGATAACGTTTGTTTCGCGGATTTACAAGTACATTTTTCCGAGGTTAATAATCCCGGGGACTCGATAATAATGATCCGGAGTCGCAAAAATGCGAGCCACTCCCCCGATCCTCGTGCCGGGACGACGATGCGGCATTAGTAAAAACGCGATATTGTCTGACTCAACAGGTTGTCTCGCCACCCCCGCACCCACAGCTGGCGGCAGCCAGCGAGAGAGAGAGACAGACAGAGTGCCACCCCACACGCCGCCAGCTTTGTATTAAATAAACCTGACGATGGGGTGATCTCTCTCCCTTTTGTCGGACTTGTCGGGCAGGGAGAGATATCCACGTATAGCCCATTAGAGTGATGTTATTAAGCATCTAATTCGGTGTTCTTTTTTTCTTCTGCCAGTAAACGTCTTCCGAGCGTTTTCGCGCGTGACGCTTCGAAGACAAACGCGACTACAACCTTATCTTGATGTTTGCGATCGGTAATTTGTATGACAATAAAAAAAAAAGACCGCGTATTCGAAATCGAAGGAAGGAGAGTGAGGAAAAAGGTAGGTGAAAATGTGGACTCGCTCGACAATTTGTTTTTTTTTTTTTTTAATTTTCCGACAAATATCTCGCTCGCTAAAAAATTTTTCTCTCTCTCTGTTCTTTTGTTCTCGCAAACACGAGAACGAAATGTCATCAAGCACGAAGAGAGGAGACGACGCGCCATGTGCGATCCACGGTCGAGTTGAGAGCTCGAAAATCCCAATCAGCTGCTCTCGCCAGTTATTCAAGCAAACAAGGGATACGCTCCGACAATAGAAAAGCGCGCTCTTCTTTTCGTCAACACATGCGCACAAGCTTTTCCACAAAGTGTTCTGCATGTGAGAGAACCCGTGAGGAAATTCGAGAGCCGGTGCACGGCAACTTTGCGACACATGTTCTGTGCCGGTTCTTGTGCTCACAAAAGCGCACAAACAAATTTGTTTGCGTCTTCATTAATTAAATTGTAACGCGATTTTCTCTCGATTTATTCAAACTGTTTTTCAAACGCGATAAAAATCGAATCGTCTGAGCGTGATTTCGATCTTTGTCTTGTTAAAAATTTATTCTCTTTTATCTCGCAAGAGTGGCGACAAATGGACCTCAACAAATGAACACTTGCAAGGTGAAAATAATTCTTTTCCGCCATATTTTTCAATCAAAAAGTTATTGCGATTCTTCCGACACGGTGCGCTTTTATTGAGACAATTTTTTTGCCAACGAAGTTGTGTGTTTCGAAGATCGAAGCGTGGAATGCTTTCGTTTCGTAAGTTACGGAGTCACTTTGCTGGAAAAATAGAGCGAAAGGAAGCAATTTAGCTTGAAAGTAAATCCGTTTACGAAACCGCAGTGTCGTTTATCCGGAACTGCATCAGTTGCACGGCGCGCTCAACCCTTTCTCTCGACATATGACTCGAAAAACTGTCAAATTCGTCTCTCTGTAATTCATCTCTCCCCTAAAACGCGCCCCGAAAGAAAGAGAGAGAGAGACCTCGTTTCGCCGTGAAACCGTAAAAATCTACGACCGTTTCATCCCCCTTTCTTCCGTCGACATTATTTCCCTCCCTCCCTCTCTCGCACCGCATCCTCGATGATCATCCTCGAACACGCACGTACGGCCTCCTCTTTACGAAATTCAACTCTTCTGCCTGCTTTCTCTCCCCACGTTCTCACGGAATCCTTTTTCTCGAAAATATGTTCGTTTCTCCATCTCGTTCCTCGATTCCCGCTCGCCGTTTCCCGTCGCTCTTGCGCGCACACAAAAACGTATGATTAGTCCCGGGGTTGCTTACGTCTGAGGTTAAAGGAATCAGCGTCGCGCTGCGCCGAAAAAAAAAGTTCTGCGCGTATTGTCACGAGAAAATCTGTTTCACGGACAAATCTTGATAGACGTGAAAACCGAACGTTTCGATGCGAGAAAAAAAACTTTGGTGACGCGCGGCAGAAAAATCTAAAAACAACAAGACCCCCCGCACAGCAAGAGAGCACTGTCGAATCGAAAGATACGAAGGAACGCGTGACGAGCGATATTTGAAAAAAATGTTTTAACCAGAAATAATCAAAGTAGTGGATAAAGTTTGAGGATAAAGAATATTCTTATAGAAATAATCTCTTGGATCCATTAGGACTGACGTTTTTCAAAGTACGAGAACTAGTTTTTTTTGTGGTCGGCAGCTAAAAGTGAAAAAATGTGAACTGTAGCTACGATTCAACTACGTATTCAACTACGATCACTGGTCTTAGATTAGATTGCACGAAGATTAATGACACGCGCGTGATAAGATAGTTAATTTATCTTGTTCATTTTCTCTTTACAATTGCATTTTATCAAAATCTTTTATTGTTTTTTTTACAATACACTTTCGTATCTTTTGGAAAAAATTACTTGTTTTGTAAAACAAACAGTATCTTTTTTTACTCCGAATGATGACTTTTGTGCTCAAATGTCGTTTTGTTTTCCTCATTATCACGTCCGCGTGTTTCGTTTTTTCTTTTATTTTTTTTATCCCGTTTGTAATTATCGGGACTGCGAACAAAAGAGGTAAGGGAAATCTTTTTGAAAATTTAAAACGACACTCGTCGTCGAGGGGTGGAAAAGAGGCACATCCGACGGCCCCATAAAATCCGTCCAACCGGAAGGGGGTGGTGGCTACGGAGAACCGGTAGCACAAGCGCAAGTGCACGGGGTATCCTGGATAAGGTCTTTTTCTCCCGTGCGCTCCCTCATTCATGAGCGCACTTTGCGCTCCTTCCTCTCGTCTTCCCGCCCGATCTATAGGCAGGATGTCCTTAGGACTGTTGAATCGTCGACCTACATTCCGCGAGAATGCATCTTTGCTTCTCCCTTCTTCTGTAACACCGCCGGTTTCATGGGAATGAGAGAGCTTCTTCTTTGCAACGCGACGTTTTCACGTTAGATCAACTCTTTCAGAAGCTGTCAGAGCTTTGAAATATTTTTATTTACCGAATAATCAACGCGTATATTATAAAACATTTTCTTCTTAGCCCTTCATTATTTTTAACTAAGAGTTTTGAGACAAAAATTCTGCAAAATTTGTCACCAGATAATTTAATTTTTTTTTTCCAAAAGAAATGGTTTTTAAATCTTTTTGATATTTCCGACGTTTATTAAACATTTTTGTATTTTTTTGAATTTAATTTTAAGACACTGATACAAGTAAAAAATTTTATGTATCAGAAAGTCTTATTAAAATACAAAAGACTTTCTGACCAATCCAACGTACATATTTGTGTCAAGTTTCACAATACTTAGGAAAACGTTCTGTAATTATTTACTTAAACATTAATTACTCGAAAGGGTTCTTGTAATACATCGCGATAAACGTAATTGTTTGGAAAAGTTCGAGTAGTTTATATATTCTCTGGTGGTTTACATATGCTCTAAGGCTCGTATTCACAGTACCGACATGAAAATTGATCAGATAAGCCGTTCGATAAGACTGTATGTGCGTCTGTGTGTGTGTTGTACGTATGTATTCCCGAAAGCAGGCAGAGAGAGAGCGCACTTTGGTTTAACGACGAAGCCGGAAGCGTCCGTTTACTACGACGACGTATAGGTGCCTGTGTGTTTATCGACAACCTGTCGTTCCGACCTGAGGACCAAGCCGAAGGGCAGTAGCCGCCCTTTTCTACCCGAAGTTTACGCGAAGCAAACTATCGTGTTACATGTCCCCAAGTGTATCCGTATAAAATTAGTATCGTATCAAAGCCTCGATTACGGGCACAAAGTTACGTACCAACCTTTACGCCGCCTGCGCCGCCGCCGGTAATATGCGGACAGAGTGGATACGCGGTCGTGTTACACCCCCCCATCGCGTGTACATTTTTTCTTCTCTTTTCTTTTTTTTTTCGGAAATTCGCCGAGTGAAGATAAAAATAAAAGTCGCAATTGAGTCAAATGATGTTGTGAAGAATTCTCAACTTGCAATCGGTGAAATTCACAAGAGCGCTTTCACAAGACCGAGTTGCGTAAGAATTGATATTTTCGGAAAAGGGAGAAAATTTAAGCAACATTTATCACTCGTGTGTCAAAGTACATATTCTCCCGTGGCGAAAAAAGTAAACACGCGATGTGACTACGCGTCCGTGTGTAAACGCGAGAGGAGATTGTCTCTCTCTCTCTCTCTCTCTCCTACTCTTCTCGGGTTTAATCGGCCGTGCTTTCTCTTACGGCAAACGTCTCTTTATTACGGGCTTACGTTCTCAGCGAGTTAGATATAATTTCGATAACGTTATCACGCCGAACGATCCGACGTCCGCGTGAATCGAGGAGGTCGACAGCATGTAACGGGGGGAGGGGGGGAACTATCGACAACCTGTCGTGGCGAGACCCCGAGACTTGGCCGAGGAGCCAAGGAAGAGTTGCCGTTCCGTCTCTCAAAAACAGGCCCTTACGAAAGGGTGCCTTCTCTCTCTCTCTTTCTCCACGTTTCTCTCTTTCTCTCCATCTTCTTCTTCTCTTCCTCCTCCGTAGAAAGTTATGTTAAGAAGCCGTCCAACTCTTTCTCTCTCTCTCTCTTACACACTCATATGCGCACGTGTCCATGCGTGTGATGAGAGCGACCTTTTTGTCACTGCTCTCTGCGGTTCTAGTCGCGTGCCGGACCTGAATCCGTCTCTTTCCCTCTTCCGTGCACTCTCTGCCCCCCTTCCTCTTTTTTCTCTTTCTCTCCCTCCGTGCGGACAGGCAAAACCTGCGCGTACGAGGTCAATCGAGGATTAACCTGGTTACCCTCGGGCTGATACAGGAAGTGACCAATGGACGAAGACGCAGGTGCTCTCCGGTTTCCGTAAAATGGGGGGCTCCACGTGTCGTGTTGAATGAACTTTTTTTTTTTTTTTTTTTTTTTTTTTTTTTAATGGAATATTGCTCGACGCGTGCAGACGAATCTTTTAGGGGTCTTTTACTGACGGAGAATACAATGCACGTGCGCGCGCACATATGCATCAAAGGAACTACGTATAGAAATACGTACAGTGTGTTGTAATGGGCTGTTAAAAATCTGAGATTCATCAGATTTTACAACTTAGCAAGATTCAAAAAGACAATGTCACTTTTGTTAATTTGTTTTATCAAGTTCTTATTTTTATTATTTTGGATACTGGCTTAAATTTTTTTCGTACACACTGATCGGCAATGCGATTAGCGCACGGGATTTCTTGACGTCCATTTTGTGAGAATCAAGTTTTTTCGCGATTTTTATATTGTTTTGTAGTTGCTGAAGAGAACCGCAACACAGTCAAAATAAAATCGTTTAACAATATATACCACTGATGAAGTACGGCTTTTAAGTCGATTTTTTGAGGTTTTCTCTTTTTGATTAATTAAAAATATCTCACACACACACAAAGTATAAAGAATTTGATCAGACAACCCTTTGTCCGGTTTTTTTCATTTTTATTCAATGCTGGCGCAAAAATGTTGCAACAAGTAAGATGAAAAATTGCGCAAAAATTTGCCTTTCCATTTTTGATTTTTGCAGAAGAAATACGACAGCGATTTTCTATTTATTCGTCGCTCAACCGCCTCCTCGCGGCATAAAATATTTCGAAACGCGATATGCATTTCCCAATATATCTCTATCATACATCGTATCCAATTCTCTCTCTTTCTCTCTTTTTTTTCTTACACCGCCGAATATATATGCAACATATATGAGAAACGTATTTCGCGTTCAATATTCCTCTTACCTAATACATCGAGATATGAAATATCAGATGTCATAAATCAAAAGAATACTACTCGAGACACTTTCAAAAAAAAAAAAAAAAAAAAAAAAAGAAAAAGAAATACAATCTCGCTGATACATTGATTCCAAGTCCTTTTGCGTCTTATCTCTCAAACACGCCAAAAGTTGGTCTCGGAGAGCGATACCACATTTATCGAATCCACGATATAAATTTTCAAAAGACGCCCGCAAGGCGCCTGGCGCGAACGACCAACTACTATCTCTTTGTACATGACATATCCATCGGCAGTATCTAAATTGCCGACATAATGTAACGATCGCTCAGCCATAAGTGCGGCTCACTCATTAAGGACGTTCCCTCAATAATTATTGCTCTCGGAGTCGTATGGTTTTTTTTTTCTTTTTCTCTTTTTTTTTTCTCGTCCTCAGAGAAACCAAACTTGAGAGTATTTCTGCCAAATTCGTTATACGCGCAACGGGGGAGGAAGAGCGAATAGCCGTCGTCCAAAAAGCGTCTGACGATGGCTACTATTCCGACGGACATCACGTCGCCGCGTCGTAAATTTTTTTCTTCTCTCTTTTTTTTTTATTTCTATGTGCAATGTAAAATCGCTACTTCGTTTTTATTTTCCGTTTCTCTCAACTCTCGCGCGCGCGCGCGCGCGTAAGAATTCATTGCTACGTTGTTGCTGCCCCGGCATAAAGTTTACAAGGGGTCGGAGTAAAATCGGCTTTTATTGGCTTTGCACTGCTTTTGCCGGAAGTGCCGGGCAGTAAAGCAATTAAAGTCGAGCTCTATCTATCTCTCTCTCTCTTTATCCGCGCGCACCCTCTCCTTTTCTGCGGCTTTTGTCTCCTCTGAGCAGCTCCGAGCAATTCCGAGTTTTAAACGGAGAAAAACGCTGGAAAATCGTAAACCGCTCAGTGTTGCGTATTTTTTTCTCCTCTTTTTCGAAATTTTATGTTTTACCTCTTCGTCTTTTTTTTTTTTTTAATATTTATATGCACGTAAACGTGACAGTTATATACGAGGCGGCGTAAATAACGCCGACATGCGCGCGCACGCAAAAAAAACAACTTTATGTGAAATCTTTTGAAGTTTCTACTTGTAGAGCGCTCGTAATTTCGAACGTTTTTTCGCCTGCTATTAAAGTTTTTCTTACTCGTTTTCGAAAAATTAATTTCCAGCCACGGACGTGCGCACAACAACGACGCGCTGTAATTTATTTTCGTACGAAACTCTCTCTCGAATCTTCGAGGAAGGAACGTTACGCTAACAAACATTAATTTGCGCCTCACGGTCGATGTATCGAATTATTGCGGGCTTTCGAGAGGTTCTCTGCCCTTCCCGCGTCGCTTAGGCCAATCGTGAATCAAATCGCATTAGCCTCGCAGATGCATATTCATGGGAAACGTATGGCGGATTACGTAGAGGTCCCGTTGCATCTCCCCCCCGTCTACCGAGCGACGACGGGGTGTTTTGCATCCCTCCGAAAAGGGGTTCCGCGTCATATTTATCGAAGTAAAACGACGCGGTTAAACGGAATTGGTCTTTTCCTCCTTCTCTCTCTTTCCCTCTCGGTCTTGTTCGCGCCTCGGATTTTAGAGGTACGACGGTCGCGCCCTTATTGTCAAACGTTTTCAACGAACTGAGAATTTGAACGATTTACGAGTCTCCGACTCGTTTTACTGCATTTGCTTAGAAAAATGCTCGTTTTCTCCTTACGGCAGTTTGTCAACGGGACAATGGAAAAAATAACAAGAAACATCATTTCGATAGTGTAAGTATTCTACTTCGATTTGTCAATCGAAAAAGAGTGACTGAGTTTAAAAATAAATACATATAATTTTTTAAAGAAATATAAAATATTTATTTTTATAAATGCATATAATTTTTTAAAGAAATATAAAATATTTATTTTTATCTAGTGAGGAGGAAAAATAACTTTTTGTGCGCAAATAATTAACAATTTATTTTACGTTAACCATCAAAATGTCACGTGAGGGAAATCAAGTTTTTTGTTAATTAGAAGTAATACGCGCTCTCTTTTCGATTTTTATTAATATCTATCTGACTAACGCGCATTCGGTAATCTTTAACAAATATTCGAATGAGAGAGAGAGAGATTTGCTTCGTGAATTATAGCCGACACCACTTGTGGCGCAGTTTATGAAACTTTTTCATCAGTTGCACCTGACGAGCCGTGACAAATTCAAGCCGATCCCCCTTATTCCGCCACGGGTATTCTGCGAACGGAGGAGAAGGGCAAAAAAATAGTCGTGATTATCCGAAGTTCATCGGTCCTCTTCACGAACTCGTGAGCCTCGCTAAGCCGCGCATTAGAAACATCCGGGTGGAGTTATTCAGGTCGCGCGACTCGTCTTCTCCTTCTCCTCCACAGGCCGTCGTCTCTTCCAGCTCGTGCGGACACGCACGAGGACGTGTGTGTCCTGTCTGATCGCGAATGCTGCCGGAGGATTATGGAACGCCGGAATGACGAGGCGGCAGTTCTCTCAAAGTCTTTTTTTTTTTTTTTTGTCGCCTTGTTCGTCGCCCTCACAGGTTCCTTCCGTCGGTTACGCGGACGTTGTGTCACCCAAAGGATTAACCTTGGCCCATCTGTATGAGAGACCGCGAGGGTCGCCTAGCTGCATCGCACGAGTCTCTCGATTATACGTCGAACCGCGAGAAGTTTAATAAGATCAAGTTCGGTCTTGTGTTTATTGTATAAAAAAGAAAACATATTGTCGCGTGGTAAAGAAATTCAAGAAGGTTTAATCGAGAGATTTATTTATTTACCCTGCGCCCCTCAATTTTAAAAACATGAGAACAACGCGTTTGCGGTAAAAGTTTGACGACTGTACATCCAAATTTGACTGTGTACAAGGGCACGTAACTTCCGTGATATCAAATTTCGAAAAATCACTTTATTGGACACTTGAACAAAAACTCTAAAAAAATTTCCTTTGACTGAAGCAACATCGAAATTTTAGACCGCGAATCGAATTTTTATAAGAAACTAATTTTGGAAATGGTTTACATCAATTGATACGTTAGATAGTTCTTATTTCGATCAAATAACAGTAACGCAAGCATGAAATCGACTACTTGAAACAGACAACGATGTATAAAGTCAACTGTTAGGAGAAGAACAGAGGCAGACATTTATATACATTTCCCCACCAAATGAAAATGGTAAAACCGTTAATAAACAAAACCGTTGTATTCAAATTCAACTTTTTATTTTTGAACAGAATACCATTAATAGATAAAACCGTTGTATTCAAATATTCGATTTTTCATTCTGTTCTGTTTTTTCTTTCTCATTCTATGTGTAATCCGATCGCGAAACTGAGGAAGACTCGTGTAAGATCTCGAAACGTTTCGCAAACTTAACGTTTAGCGCCACCGTAACCATTTAAATATTATATTTAAATATTCAGTTGCTCGACTGTTTTCGGCTCGATCTTGTTTTTCGTTTTCTTGCAAAAAACAATTGTTTTCTTCTGACTCGCTAGATCGAAACCTCCGTTTGACTTGAAAGTGTATTTTGAACATAAAATTGGGAGGGGAATATTAGCTTTTGACTGCGGAAGAAATATTTTTGAGCGGGAAGTAAAAGAGTTTTCTCTAAAATAAAAAGATTCTCAGAGTCAAACGTACAACAAGCGGCGTCTGAAAGGAAAAATCAGTTTATTCCACAAGTTTGAAAGTTCTTTTTTGAAAAATTCTCGTATTCTCAGAAATAAAGCATCCTTCAAAAGTCTCGAAGCAAAAGTCTCTTGCGGCGACGCAAGAACAATGACGAATTCTCTCGTCGAAAGTCTGTTCGAAAAGGGGCGTTTGAGTTTGAAAATATTTATGATAAGAGAAGTGCAACGAGATTTTATATCGCGGTGCTCGCGTCGTGAATTCCAGACGACGAAGGGGGAAAAAACGACGCGGGATAAAATCGTTAGATACACGGCGATAACACGAAACCGCTCCGTCGCGCAGCGCAATATCCCGCGTGATGCTAACAAACCTCGCCCTTAATGAATCCATTTCCGAAACCGTCGAGAGATCTCGAGATAATGTCGGACGGATATTCTCACGTACAACTTAAATTCTTTTCTTTTTTAAAATGGAATTATTCCTTCTTGCACTCTGCAGAAGTGCAAAGATAGGTTGCACTTATTACCTGCGGGTTAGGCAAACCTAACAGTACAATTTGGGACAGTACCTAAGACGGTACCTAAACTAACCAGTAAGGAACCATCTTGAATGTTTCAAAAAGTTGGACAAAAAGTCACTTCTCGAAACGTTCAAATCTCGAACCTCGGCCACCATCACTTTCGGATTTGCTCTTGTACAGAAAGTTAGTCGTGGAAAATGTAACATATATTCGGCAAGACAAAAAAGTTCTCTGAAAATGCGTCGAACTGACAAGTAGTTGTAGAAAAAAAGTGCGTCTCTTCGATCTCGCAAACAGCATTTCGAGAAATTGATCAATCCGGTGAATAAAATTGTGCAGCCTGTGTGTGTTTGTGTGTGTCTCGATCGAAAGGTTTTGACCGATACGAGGTTTCAACCCCTTCGGTATGTGCGCGAGTAATGCTCGGCGTGTGTGCGCGTATAACCCGTCGGGAATGAATAACGTCGAGACGCGCCTTTTGTCGCGGGAATCGGGTATCGAGGATTTTTCTTTAATTTAGTCGCGTCGCTCGTTCCGAATAAATCGTCAAGTATGCCCGGCGGAAAGGGTTAAGCGAGATTTATAGGATTACGAAACGGTGCCGGAGAATTTACGACGGGACGTGTGATGTGTGCGCGTACACGCTTTTAATCGTGTGTGTTCTGTTGGAAGAAAAAGTTGGAAGAAGAAAAAGTATATAAAAATGTGTACATATACAATTGTTTGATGCGAAGATTCCACTGCAATTGTGTTCGTACATTTGTAATAAGGATACTTAAAAAATTTAGATTAGAGAGAAAGAAGACGACGGAGCTAGTTTCTGCGTGCAAAGTTGTTACTTTCTCAATCTTCAAATGTGACCACACGTTCGACCCTAAGCATTCGGTTCTTTTCAGCAAAAGAACAAACTAACGAAAATCTAGATTTAAAAAAAAGAAATAAAATTTTAAAAAGTTAAAAAAATTTGAGGCAAATTGCACACACATACATACATTATCTTTATTAATAATAAAAACAATAATTTACATTGAGAAAACGTACATCCAATGATCGAACGTCTGTTCGCTTTTTGCTAATTATCAAATAATTTGCAACACACACAGTGAACCGTGTGCCTGCTCCTTATCAGCCTCTTCCACATTTCTCTCTATTCGTTAATAACAATTTAGATGATTAAAATCGAGAAAATGAGAAAAAATACGAATTTATTTGTAAGAAGACTGTAACGAAACGCAAACAAAATATAAATACTGACTCGAGTTGTGTGTTGAGCGAACTTTACGTGAAGCGATACGCATTGCATTCCCGAAATCGGCGCGATTTCTTCGCGTGAGTCTAATTGCGCGATCTTCGCCTGCGAAACAATCTTGCGAAGAGGGAGGAAGAGGAGGAAGAAAAAAAAAAGAGAAGAAGAACGGATAGAGTCGCGGCGAGGAGGAAGCTCTCGGCATCTCTACCGCGTATCTCTTGGCTACGTTGCTCACCGGTGTCTGTTATTTGCCAAGCGATCATCGGGCGAAGTTTCACGGAGGCAGCTCGAGAAAGAGAGAGCGAGAGAGAGAGTGCCGGCTACAAGATTGCTAGCCTTCCGCGCGGCGTAATTACCAAAAATCAAGCAAGAAGACCGAAAAGCCATCAGCGGCTCTACGCCGGTGTTTCTGCAATTTTGGCGCGGGGCCATTGACACGCGCGCTGGAACTAATACGTGGTCCGAGCGCACGATACGATGCGTCGTCGTCGTCCAAAGAGGGTGGAAAGACGCGACTGAAAAGAGAAGACGCAGAAATGAAGAAAGAGATGAGCGAGTATGACGTCGCGTCGTCGCCGTCGTCGTCGTCTGCGCGACGATGTTGTTGAGCTTTACGACGCGTGCTTATTCCGCGCGCTAATCGCGCATGTAAAATAAGACATTCACCCAAGAAAGACGCGGTCTCGCGTGTGCGCTTTCCGCGTGTGTGTCTCAATTAACGGCTGAGAAAAACGAGAGACATATCGTTCCGCCGTGTGTAATGGAACGAGCAAAAGCTGACGACTCTTGCGCGTTTCAAACGTGTTCGATAACAAAATTTTTGTATAGAAGAATTTTTTAAGGAAAGATAAGGAACGATTTTTTATTTATATATTGTTTGCACACAACAAACTATCAGATAGAAATTAAATCAAAACTTTGAGAGCCATGTTTTAACGCGTGAATTCATGCAAGTGGAAAAATTGAATAAGAAAATTGGAAAATTTGAATTCTAAAATATATTTCGCATCCACATTCAACGTGTGGCTCTCAAAGTTTCTATTTCTTGATTGAGTTTATAGTTTTTTGCATATATATTTTATTCTGCATCTTGGATTTTGCTTGCGTATGCTCAAATAGAAGTTTGCTTTTTCGAAAAGTGCGTCTTCGACGTAAAATTGCGCTAAAAAATATATTTAACGAAACACGTGGCCAAAGCAATACGATGGAATTTTCAGTTTTGCGGTTTCCTTCTTTATTATATTAACTCTTGAAAATATGCGTACACATGTATTTCGAGACACGCTGTTACATGCAGCAACGTTAGCCATGCGAGGAAGATTGGAAAAGACAGAGAGACGCTAGAAACTTCTTGTGAGAGACGAGGAAGGCGACATAAAGATCGCCATAATGCGAACGCAACGAGAACGGGGGTGGAGCCAGTCCTTCGAACAGTTTTCGGCTTAGCTTCTAACCACCCCCTTCCTCGTCTCTGCTCTCTCTCTCTCTCTTTTCGTTTCCTTGAGGCGAATTTCCCAACGTTTGCCCACCCGCTGCGTTTTTTTTTCTTTCAAACAGACAATACTTGTCCGACCGTTACCGACGACAATCGCACAGAAATTTGTGAGGATTTTAGTCTCTTCGTCGTCGACGGAGAGATCCATGCCAAATGCGAACCGGCTGCATTCAGCTGGAAACGCAGTTCTTTATCTTCTTTTTTTTTTTTTTTTTGCATCTCACACTGGTCGCATCGTTTCCCGAGAAGACGTATGTACCAGAGTTTTCTCGCGATATTTCACACCCTCGCAACGTTTTTCTAAGAATTCGCACTTGTATCCTCGTGAGAGAAAGAGAGAATGATAATATGTCGAATAAGTCGGAGAATGAACATTCTTCTTTCGCGGTTGATGTTTTTCTCATGGTTGTTTATTATTCGTCCGGTTTCATTTTTCAAACTTCGACACACAATAAAACCTGACTTCACCCCAGAAGAACTTCGTTTGAATACCGGTCGTTAACGGTGCGTGTACAATTAGCGTTCGTTACATTTATATTCATTGGAATTGTGCGTAGCGGAATTGTGCGTTGCGGCACAACGGAATTCCGCGCGGTTTAAGTAATTCGCATTAGTCAATTTCTTAGCTGAGAATACCGCAAAGAAAACTTGGGACAAAGTGAGGGGAGATACTTAGAAAATATCCCAGTTTTCTTGCATCTTTTGTCAAGAAATGAAATTTCACAGCCGTATGAATTTCGAAATTGTTATTTCACAGTTTACTCTGTGTTAAATTAATTTAATGTAAAACTTAAAAATACATATATTTGAACTCAACGGCTATATGGAGTCAGGATGTTGTGCAATAAATAATTCTACTCAGATTTGTTTCAAAACGTTTCGACCATATTTTTAGTTTTTCTCAATTTGGTCTGTTGACGATATTTTTACAAATGTTATATGTCATTGTATGAAAATGTGATATAAAATTAACGGTCAAAATAACAACACAATAAATTAAAACTAATTAATTGAGTCAAACAGTCATGACGTATACAAGATACTCATTAACTAGTTTTATATTTATTGCGTTGTTATTTTGATCGTTAATTTTATATCACATTTTTATACAATGACATCTTCAATAATTTTCATAAAATATGTGATCATAATTCTGATGTGTGCAGACAATGCGCAGATCTGAATATTGAGATATAACATTTGCAAAAATACGTTTTGAAACAAATCTGAGTAGAATTATTTATTGCACAACATCCTGCACTGGCTCCATATAGCCGTTGAGTTCAAATATGACTATTGGAATTTCCAAAGAGAGCCTGAGGTGACAACTCATTTTACTTCATTGTACTTAAAAATACAAGTTTAACCCTCCTCCGTCTGCATAATGGAAATTTCAGTTCCCAGAGGAAATTTCTTTGTTCAATTTATACCTTTTATTTTTTTCTTGCAAAGGGATTTTTAATACTTCGTTTAAGTGTCACTTCCACATTGAAGTAAAGATCTTAAGATCTAAGTATCTCAGAATTTTCCAAGATTTGTTTCGAGCCTACAGCAGCAAGAAACTAGGTCTCTCAGACTCGGTTATGCGAACTTTTTTTTAGTAAATTTTTAGTAAAAAATCGCACATCGCAGACGGAGGATTAGTTTAAAAATTAAAAATTTCGCACGTACGGAAGATATATGGCTGTAAGGTCCTATTTCTTGATTTATATTTAAGAAAGCCGCAATATGTGTTACATCGTTTTTGTAAAATATTTATATAACGCTGTTACAGCTTGAGAGATGTGCAATAAAACGAACGGTAACGCATCGAATTTCGATGTTTCGTTCAAGAATAAAGAATCAAAGTTAAATCAGCATTTCAATGTTTTTTATCTATGCGACCGCCTCGAACTTGGCTCTTTACACAGATCGTGACGTCTCTTTGGCTTTCTTTTCCTTTCCCTTTCATCTCTTCTGATATGAAACGTACGTAAGTTCGCCGCAAGTTGACAGCTTGTCGGGAAGAACGTAAATAATTCCGGCGTCGTCAGCGCGAGCTTCGCCGACGCGAACAACGACGTGCGACCTCCGTTCCGTGGATTTATTCAGGCACTTTCTATACGTTACGTGGGAATCGTCGCGCGACGAAAACTTCGCGACGTTTGCGCGCGTTTTGAAGCGAAAACGAGTTTCATTGTTTCTGCAATGAAGCGGCAATCGATTTCTCCGCTCTCATGTCGCGCAATGTGACACGCCAATAATCTATTCGCGACAGATCGCATTGCGAATTTAACGCGCCGGTAATACATCATCAGTATTTTAATCGTTAAACGAGTCAAGAAAACCAATAAGAACCCAGCGTGAATATCGATGAGATATAAATATAAAAATTAGTCACATTGTTTTGAACTTAATTCATTAATTTAACTACTTTTCAATGAATTTAACCAAGAAATCCTCTTAGTGCAAAATTTGACGATATTGACCGCACGAGGACCAAAGCAATTCGACCAAAATATTATTCGCCAAAAAAAAAAAAAAAAAAAAAAAAAAAAAACAATCTGGACGATCCATTTGAAGTTAGGCACGAGAGAGAATCGTCTCTAAACTAAAAGATAAAAACGTTAAGTAAGTCCTCTTGTACATCCGAGCCGAGTTTCTATCGACTTTTCTCGCTCGTTCGATTTGACATCAGAATAATTTTCTTGCATCCTAAATGTACGTTGTAATATTTTTTTCATACTCTCTAGAAAATATCATATCTATGCAATATATATTTTCGCATGCAATATACATTTTCACCTTTATATCCGAAGAAGCTTGTCTTCTCAAACAAGACAGACTCTTGCCCGCCTCTCATGTGTTATTTTTATTTCTATGTGGCGAGCAAATTTTTTCTGACGCATATATATTCTCTAATCTGACTAATTTACTGTAACCGCGGCGCGCACACACATGTTCGGAGCGGAGCTTATTTGCGCGTCGTAGCCAGACTTCCTAATTTAATAACGTCATCCGCCGCGACGCATTACGATTATAAGGTTTAATCCTCATCCGCGAAGCGTAACGGCGACTGAAAATCCGGCGCAATAAAAATAAATCAGGCGCGAGAATCTTCTCCTCGCTCTCTCCCTTCCTCCCCTTTCCTCCCCGAGAGATTTGGAAAATCCTGGCATTAGCAGCGGCTGCGCTAATCACGACTTCGGGAAATTCCCGCCGCAAATGTGGGAAAAGCTCGCCGCGCGGTAAAAGCGGACGCGAAATGCGCGCGCGAAAAAGGAGACTCCGAGGGAGGAACGGAATGGGGAAAAGAAGGAGCGCGCAGAACGGGATGTTGCACGTGTTCGCAAAATGTCCACGCTAAGGCCGACGGTGGCTTCCTGCGCTCACACAATGCCCTTTACGATTGCATCACCGGGGGGAGGAGAGAGAGCGAGAGGGGTGGCTCACACGAAGGGCATCATTTTTCTCATCCCCGCGACGAGCTTCGCGCGCAGAAATATGCTCGCACGGTCGCAATTAGTCGACCGCCTGGAAAAAGAACGTTGAATGCTCGCCCGCCAGGAAGTAGTTGTTAATCTTCGTATGTCGTAATGGCGGAGGAAATAATGTCGCTCCTTATGAAAAGTGCATCTCGCTGCATTCAGTCGTGACTGTAAAAAACCCGAGCGAATTCTCCCTTTAACGCGCAAAACGGATTTCCTCTTACAATAGCTATATATATATATATACACACACACACGTTTCTCACACCCACACGTATTCGGTATGCGGTAGATTAATTACACGATTTTTATATATTCTTTTTATTACAGTATATGAAACTCGATTTATTTTCCGAGCGAGTTAAAATGTTCAAAGTTTTTTTAAGAGAAATACAAAAACTTTGGCAATTTAAAACTAAAACTTCTGCTTATGCGAGTTTTCTTTTGATATAATAAAAATTGAATTTTAGCGGAAATAAAATACATAAGGCTCTTAAATACAAAAGTAATTATTGACATATTATTCTAAAGATTGTTATATTAGAATATATGCAAAATTGTTATAAAAAATAATATATAATCATATAAAAATATATTTTACAATCTTTTATATATAAAATATGTAAGAAATTGTTTCAACGATTGTTTGCAAACACGTACGCGAAATACACAGAAGAAACAGTTTTGTTGAAATTACCAAAATTTAATCTCAACCAAAATTTGGGTCCCCAAAACACTATATTCAGTTTGATTGATCAAATTTTGATTATCTCAACAAAACTTTTTTTTTCAAGCGTGTCTGAAAATTATTCGTAAAACCTGTCGACTTAAAGCCAGAAAGGTAAAACTTCAAAAGCGTGCGACGATAATGCCGTGATGGAAATTCAGAAATTTGCTATTCGGACTTTTGTCGAAAGTATCTGAGTGTGAATAAAATCTAAGAAAAACGGGCTAAGTTCTAATCCACCGTCGGGCAGCTGAACAAACAAAGTGCCGGACGTCGGCCCATCCTTGTCAAAGAAGACTAATGATTTGCTGGAATCTTTCAAATGTAGAAAATCATAAGAAACTCGTTCTCTATCCGAGAGACGAGTGAGTGTCTGAGAATTAATGATCTGCGGAACATTCAACAAGTGACAGACCGGGAAAAAGAAAATATTTGTGATTACAATAATGATTTACTTAAATGAAAAAGTTGGAGATACGAAAATTGTCTGAATATTCCACATTGTGTGAGTTCTGGTTACATTTTAGTTGTGTACAGGAAATATCAAATGGCAAAAAACATAGTGAGACGTCACGAGCGCAAATTAATTTGAAGCGAAGATTTTGAGAGAAATACAAAACTTTCAAAAATTTTCCAAACTAAAACTTCGATTTTATGTACATTTTCCTTCAATGTGTAAAAAACCCTTGAACAAATTTATACACAAATCATATGTTGGAAGTACTGGATCTTCCACATTTTTTATTCTCGACTATCTTATCGGGTGGCAAATGTAACGCAGCGAGCAAGCGATTTGCCAGAAACATATGTACATCCTTATCTCATACGATCCACGCGTTGAGCCAAACATCGTGTCGTCTTCGTTTACTCGACGATTTCCTTCGCAAATCTTCGAATTTCGCAAGCTCGACGAGATCCTCGGCGGCAACTCGCAAGCTCCGCAAGCGCCGAAGGTATTCGACGTGTAGGGAGAAGAGTCCAGAGAATCTGAAGGTGGTGGTGGTGGTGGTGGTGGTGGCCGAAGTGTGTGGCTATCGATCACCAGTCCACCCCTGTGGGCGATGGTCTCTCCTCCTCTCT
>QVOA01012829.1:0-20621 GCA_014825685.1 Pseudomyrmex cubaensis | reverse complement strand
ACTGAAAGCGCGCAGGCAAATGATAATGAACGTCTCACCGAGAGAGGCCCGTCGTCATGTCGGAATTCAGAGGCCATGCGAGTTTATCATTAATTAATATTCAAAGATACGCGCGCGGTGTGTGCGCAACCTTGCGACCGCGCGATGCTGAAAGAAAGAATCCGCGGGACGCAACTTCACACACGACCGAAGGTCGGCCGTGTGCGAGATTTCCACAATAAATTCCTCAGCGCTGCAAACACACACACACACGCACGCACCTGTTTTGCATGCGTAGTTCTATAACAAATTCCCGCGCGTTGAGTAATCGCCGTCGCGCGATCACGCTCGAATCCGCGATTTTACCCGAACGATATATACCGCTGCGAAAACTACGCGCAAAACGAAAATTACACGCACCGCGGCATTTCGACTGCATGAGGCCGGAGAAATTTATGTTCGCGCGTTTAATCGAGAGATCGAGCGTCGAAGCGAGAAGCTGCGAGAGGCGTTGCAATCTCGCGCGGGCGAAAATTCGTAGGTAGGAAATCGAACGGGGGTCGGAGATTAATTAATAAAGCGCGGTTCGTCCTCGAGTTATGGATCTAGACGCGGATGATTCATCAGCGCGCGCACCGTGTATATTGTAACGTTGCCGAGATATCGCGTGTTCGCGCGGAAATTATTAATTACACGTGAAATACTTGTCTTGATTTCCGTTACGATACGTTCGCGGTTGATTCATCGCCGCCGCTGAGTCCGATAGACGGGATCGATTATATATTTCTTTTTTTTTTTTTTTTAATTTTTTTTGTCTCGCA
The DNA here is from genome assembly GCA_014825685.1 of Pseudomyrmex cubaensis. Lineage (NCBI taxonomy): Eukaryota > Metazoa > Arthropoda > Insecta > Hymenoptera > Formicidae > Pseudomyrmex > Pseudomyrmex cubaensis. The sequence continues at coordinate 19,821 of QVOA01012829.1, read as the reverse complement.
ATTTTACGCTAATCCCCCGTCGTGTAATGTACTTTAATATCAGTATATTACGATCTACAAGTTAATTACGGAAATCGGAGAGATGTGCAAACTCGACGAGTACAAAGCGGTCTGTAATTACATCCGTCGACTCCGAGGCGATTTGCCACACTCATTTATAAAATCTCGACCGCGTTACAAGCGTCCCGTTCAAACGGACCTATCTTCGTACGAACAAAATCATTTTTTGCCGAACTTGATTGCGCATCTGTTAAAATTTGTCTCCGAATCGATCATCCGGTGCGAAAAAATTTATAGGAGCGCAAAAAAACAATTTTCTCAACGCTTCTATAAATACGTGCTAATAATACGCAAGAAATGATCTAATTATAAATATTTTTTATTCACACAATAAATTTCTATTCCTCTCGTTTCTATTTAATATTCGTGCCATTCAATCTCTCGAATCATTCAAGATTCGAGAAGAATTTATAATTATATGCTGGAGATCAGGTATCAGTTCTTGTTACTAGTTTTTATATTATATTTTTTTTTCTTATTTGTTTTCTGCAATTTTATTATATTGTATTCTCATTACTAATTTTATTATTAATTTTTATATTATATTGTATTTTTTGTTATTTGTTTTTTGTAATTTTATTACATTGTTATTTGGTTTTCTTTTTTTTTTGAAATTTTATTATAACATTACTGATCATTTATTATTTAAATTACTTATGTATTTTTTAATTACGTACGGTCACGCTCTTGCGCTTAAAGGATGCTATCTCGGACCGCAATAAATGAAGTTCTCTCTCTCTGTCTCTCTCTCTCTGTCTCAAATTCTTGTATAATTTTAATTAAACTTCTGATCCCTGATCTTTTGCAAAATCAATATTTATCGCGCGTTCAAGTACACGTCGCCTGTCTGCAGCGCGCTGAGACGTGCCACGGTCAAGGTCGCGATCTACACCTTGCCCGCTTACGACTTCTCGTGAGAGATTTCGAGCGTGTCCCGCCGGCCACGCCACCACGCACTTCATGCCCGCGAGTACGTGCGCCCGATCGTATCGCGGATTTCCCATTCAAAAAAAACGAAAACCGGGCGCGCGTATCTCTCGTCGCGCGTCCGACTCGTCGAGCCATCAGCGCGCGTATTAAGGGGCAGGTGTTCAACAGACCAAGCGGGTTGACTCGCAAGTAGATCGCGCGCGCGCACCTGCTGCTGCCCGGGAGATTTTGTAAGATCTCGCGAGATGCAGGCGTCGCACAAAGACACCAGCAAAGCGATGAATATTCATGAGACGCGCGAAACTAACACTCGGGAACAAACCTGCTCGCGATCGAACGCTCGCGATACCTACTCGTTGCCGCGAGAAAATCGCAACGCGCATGAAAGCGTTCTTTGAGCGAACCGGGCGATGGGGAAAGATAAGAGGTTGAAGCGAGCCGGTTAAATCGCGGAGATACACGCGGTGGCCGCAATAACGCCTTCCCCCTTGATGCAACTCATACGCGTACATATGTGAAATATGGGTTGAGCGAGCGAGCGAGACAGAATGGCGGGAGAGAATTAAAGTCGCATCAACTTCTTCTCGAGAAGCTGCGAGAAGACCGCTTCAGACCCATAACGGATCGCATTTACGACAATGAGCAATGTCCACAACTGCGTCGGGCAAACACTTCGGTAACGGAGCTTCGGTAACGACCGCAAAAAACTCGACAGAACAAACGGCTGAGAATCGCGCGCGCGGTCGTTGATATCGATCGAGCGTGTCTTTCTCCAACGGTTGAGATACACGCGCGAAATAGAGAGAAAAGAGAAGAGAGGATTTATTCGTTCTGGGACGGAGTTAAGTATGTCTCGCAAGAAATCCGCATAGGAGATTACAGTTAGCCGCGCGGAAAACGACGAGTGCGCGCGCGCGCGCGCGCTTGTGCGAGCCCCGAGTTGTGGTCAACGGTATTTTCTTGAGTTTTTTTTTTGTCGAAAATTCAACGGATACTGCGAGAGCAACCACGCGAGTCTCGGTCACGTAATCTTCGCCGGACACTCGTGTGTGACGATATTCCGCTCGCGGTCCCGACGAGATAACGCGCGAATGAGAGAGAGGCTGCGGCGCGGCGCGACGAGACTTCTCCATTATGCCGGGGATTGACAATTTCGAAACACACACGGCGAAATACTACATTGAGAGACGCTCGATTCTTTCCGCCCGACGATAACGGAGAAATGTGATCCAACGTGGCGTGTCGATGCAATTTTCTGCGCGATTTCCGCGGAATGTCTGAATTCGTTTGTGTCGATGATAGAATCTTATTTTCCAAGAAACGATAGTATCTTATTTTCCAAGAAACAATCGCGTAATGGCGATCAATTGTTGTATCTGGAATTTTTGAAATTCGCGTTTTGTTTTTAGAAACTTATTCATTTATTTATCGAGCGCGCACGACGAACAAAACAAAACGTGATAAAAAAAAAAAAAAACAAATCGAAATTCCGATAAAATACCGAGAAAAGATTGCGACAAAATTGACTCCCGTCTGCTCTTTGAAGCTCTCTCTCGAGTCGAAATAGTTTCCGCGGAGAAAGAGAGAGAGAGAGAAATGTTTGCGCTCCGGGGAGAAATATTCGCTTCAAATCGTCCGGGTGTAAGCGACGTCTTAAAACCGTCGCGAGAAAACGAGAAAACGCGCGGGGGAAGAGGGGGCGCGAGAGAGGGAGGAAACAGAAACGAAATGTCGAAGAGAGGAGAAATGAAAGGAAGGAGCGTGTCGTCGTATCTGGTGCGTGACAGCTGCCGCCGGGGCTTGCTCAATCGGGGAAATATCGGGTTTCATCTAAGCGCGAGCACAGATATTTCGAGATGTAAACCGTCGCGCGTGCACTGCACTTATGAGACATTCGACGCGAGAAACTCCGGGGCGCGCGGTTTGAAATTGACGCGTCCCAACCCCTCGCCGATCCGTCGAAATTCTCCGCGGGAGGAGAAGCTGCCCGGAAGTTGGAAAAGTTCGAAAATGCAAATTGCGCGGAGATGAGAGAGGGAACGGGGAAACTCGAGAGTCCGCGCAAAGTTGGAAGAAGTATGCGCGACTTTGCAAGTAATTTAAAATGGAAATGACCAATTTTACACGGCTGTCAAAAATTTCACGTCCGCAAAAATAAATCGACTTTTTCTCAAGTTTTTCTCTTCAAGTTTTTTTTTTCTTCCGCCTAAAGGCTGATGTGATATGTAGGTGAGTCACCCCCCTTCCCGTGTGCAATTAAATGCGAGATGGAAACTGGTTTAAAACGGACCACATCTATCGAACAAAAATCCGAGAATATAAAACCCCGAACCGGCCGTGCTTGTCCGGATTCTGCGACGTTGAGTGCGCGCTTTAAAGCGCGCCGATCCGTTTAATGTGCAATTAATCGCGTGTATGGCTTAGCGCAGCTTCCCATTTATATATCACACGTTGCGTAACGATAGTTATCGGCTATCAACGTTGATGAGAGAGTTGATCGTCGAACGATGGATAATGATCATGCGAAAGGCTTGTTCGTTCGATTTTTCTCGCGTTCATGAATTATATCCTCTCTCCATGTAACGAACAGGAAATCGATCGTTATCGGGCGGGCGGCTCGCTCTCAATCAAGTCACGGGGCGAAGTAGTAACGTTTCTCCTCCTCCTCCTCCTAGGTCACGCTCAGAATAGTCAACCCCGGATGTCGCGCCGGCCTGACACATGACGCACTCGCGCGTGTACACGCGCGGCCCGATCTAACGCGAGTGCTACTTCATCGTAGGCGTAGGTGCTAATTTCTCCGGGACACGCCGAGGAATTAATTAAAGGAGAAAAAGAGCGACGAGCAAACTGTCGCTAATTATCGCTAATTGCCGGTGCAACCCGGCACTGACCGATATTCGAACGAAGACCCCCTCCCCGTCGAGCGCGCGTTTTTCTTTTACAAGCGCACGTTGTTTGCCGATATTTTTTCAGCAATATTTGTTTTTCCGATTGATGAAAAATATTTTTTTATATAAATCAGATCGTGAAAATGCAAAAATATTGGGAAAAAAGGCAAGCGCGGAAAAAATATTTTTAAATGAAGATTCCGTAATTAAATTCGGACGGTGTTTTGATTCCCATTATTGCTCTGTGCGCGGTGTTTCAGCAATGTTTTAGCTACCGATAACTGACGTACAACCGCGGAGGAAAAACACACATCGTCGCCTTCGACGAATCGATTAAGATTAATGACACGTTGACGCGCGCGCACACAGCATCCGGATGAATCGTCTTAGCGGGAGATAAACTTCGGAGTGGACTCTATGAGTTTTTACGAGCGATTGTGATTCAGCTTTTCTCTCGCTTTCGTTGTGCACGGTCGTGTGTAATCCGCGACCGAGAATCATTGAGAGAATCGATCGAGCCGAGTGACTCACTTGAGGAATGCGAGACTCGATTGAGTGTCAATTTGCGGACGCGGTGTGGACGCAGAAACACACATCGTCGTTCGACGTGTCGTATGTCTGCAGATTGAACTTTCAGAAAAAAAAAAAAATGTATCGAGATAGTCGAGTAATCGAGAAACACGCGTATCTCGCGGCTGCTCGCCCGCTGATAAAAGTAATCATCGAAGCCGGAACCTCGTGTCAACAGAGGCCGCAGTCACGGTCTCTCCTCGAGCAAAGAGACTCGCTCGTTAAAAATGCCAAAAACGCTGACCGGCGATGATTTATGTCTCGGCTTGTGAAAAATGATGGAAATATCCCGTATGCAAGCGCGATCGTATCGTTCGCGGGAATAAAATCAAAACGATCACTTGCGCAAACTGACGACCTTACACAGCGAAGCGAGCTTTATTTACTTCTGTCGTCGACATTTAACACGTGTAAACCAAACTTCCGAGTGTTTCGAAAACACGTAATTTTTGTACGTTCGTCAGAACGTTTGAAAAACAAAAATATATTAAGCAATCGGTAAAGTTAAGTAAACACAGTTTGTACACGGAACAAAAGATCTGCTAGAACATTGAGAAATTAGTTACGTAACCAGCAGGAAAACTTTGCCCGTTGAAGATTTTTGTTTCGCCAAACAAAACCTCAGTACAATTTTTCTTGCCGGTTATGTAACAAAACTTTGTTTTCCGTGCACAGTTAACTCTAATCTTGTAAACTGCTGAACTTATTGTCTATTTTAAAAATGAAATATCTGTCGGTATATTGTTTTAAATGACAGAAAAATAAAAACAACGTCGAAACTTGTTATTTCCTCAATAAAAGCTCCGTGAATTTTTGTACAGACTTTTTTAACTGTAATAAAAAATCGCGTCGGACCGGGATGCAAGATGAAATTTGCACAAGAAGAAAACGAATTTAAAATTAAACGCACGCCGCGCGATTGAAACTTAAATTGCCGTCAGATTCGAAAAAAAAAAAAGATTTTAATGTGCGAAAATAAACAAAATCGCAGAGCGAAAATTAATCAGATCACTCACCAGTTCCTTATCCTTCTCGGTTGCTTCATCTTTATCTTTTTCTTTGTCCTCGGCAGTGTCTGTGTGCGGTGCTATGCCGTTGGTGGTGGGTTTCGTGTCGGCCTCCTCGATCCTCTCGAGTTTGCCATCGCCAGGTGCGGCCGCGTCGCCGACACCACCTTCGGCAGGTACTCCCTCCTTCTTCGGCGTCGTCGTTATGTCCACGGACCTTTTACTCTGTCTCGCTCCCATGATTGCTTCTTATCTGTCTCTCTCGTGCCACCTGTCTTTATCTCACGTGTCGCGGTCTGGGGTACCAGGTGGTGTCAAGCTAAAAAACTGGTGTGTGATCCTGCAATCAGAAGCGCATAATTTAAACACATCTCCGTCGAATAAAATCGACGCGCGAATCTGAAAACTCGCGCGCTACCTAAATCGGAATAAAGAGCGAAAGCGAGCGAGGGAAGTGAGAGCAAATCTCATTTCGTACGAGAGATGGAATTTTATGCAGTTACACACACACACACGTGTCGATTCTCGTCGGCGGTTTCGCGATAGCAGCATCGGTTTGTTCGCGACGCGCGGGTGAATTGCAACTCACGACGTAGTTGCGGTAATAAGGCGCGGAAAGCCACGACTTTCACCGTAACGCGAGATATGTCAGAGATCCGCGAGAATATACCCTCCTCTCTCTCTCCTCCGCGCCCGCGGCGGCTCCGAACTCGCTCCGAGAAACGTGCGGGAATCCGCGTCGCAACACAACGAAACCTCGGAATCGAAACCTCTCGACGATAAATCCAAACGAAAATCTCGTCGCGCGACGGTCACCTGCTCCGGGTTTAATCCGATAAAAGCCGCGAGATTTATGCGCTTATCGACACGCGGCCGCGCCCCTTCGATAGCGCTTTCGCGCGAATCGACACGCAGGCAGGTGCGAACCAAGGAATGTCCGCGCGAGCGCGCGTGTCGATATTTCGCCGCTCGCCCGGAAAAAAAAAAATCTCTGTCTCTCTCTCTTTCTCTCTTTTTCTCCGCAGCTCGATATACACGCGGCAGCGAAATGAGCGATAATGAACCGCACCAAAAGACACAGTTCGCGAAAACAAAGAACAACAGCAGAACGAGGAACGCTCTTTCATCGGGGGGAAACAAGTAGGCATTGTCCTCTGTTCAAGGTTTTGCTTGTATTCGTTTCCATTGTGCGTGTGTTTAGATGAAAAACACAACGCGGAAAAACGCCGCCGCGTGTGATGAGAGAGCACTTCTCTCGTCGACGAAATCGAAGTTATTACCTTTTTTTGTTTTGTCAAGCGCTGCACGTGCGCGCGCGCGCGCGCGTGGGAGTGTTGAAACTCACAAATATATCATGCGCGCTGTTGTCACTCGGGAGCAAACACTCGACTCGAGAACTTATTATCTCGATAACGAGTTTCGTTCTTTTAACACGGAGATGTCAGTCGACAAGAAAAAAAACAACAGAGACAAGGTGCTCCGATTGTCGCGCGCGCGCTACGTAAAACGCTCTTCGAAGAGAGAACAAACGCGCACGTCGTCGCGGCGGTTCTCTCTAATTGTTCTCGGAAGAAAAACAAACCGGCGGAGTTAGAAGCCTTAGTCGGTTCGCGCAAAGAGCGAACGACGAGGTGGGTAACGGTACGAGTGGGTACGGGCGCGAGTTACTGTACTGGCAACGAAAGCGGAAACGGCAGCGCGCGGGAGAACGGCAGCGAAAAACTGGCACGGCGTGGCGAGGCGCACTAAAAGCTAGAAACTGCTCGTTTGTTGTGCGCGCGTTAACGCGCATTTAAACGACCACGTGGCTCGCACGCACGCAAACAGGAGCAGCGGCGGCGTGCGTGCGTGCGTGAGCAGCAGCTGACGGCCGCGATGCGTAACGCGTCTGCACTCCGCGGAGTGCGGACTAGACGAGGTCGTCCTTTGTGTGCGCGCCCCCTCCGGTTGAGGAGAAAAATCGAGGAAGAGAAAACGGTAGAGTTGCCGAGATTTTCTTCCGCGAATAAAATCGCGAAGACGAATAAACTTACACACGTGCTACAAAAACTTGATTCGTCTCTTGAAAAGCTACTTCGGCTTGGAATAGATTGTTGTGATATTATTTTGGTGGATATAATTTTTAGTTTCTATTCGTCTATTCAAACTTCGGTGAGAAAAATAAGTGTATATCATAAATTTTTTCAATTCAGGAAAATTCAATCGTTCAATTATTATTATTTTTTTAATATTTTAGAAAAGAATAAAATGCATTATTGTTTGCATCTATTTTTTATATTAATTCGTCTGTCACAATTCGAAGGAAAAAATAAGAATAGGTTGTAAGTTAATATTCAAGAAAATTAATAATTTCAAGTAAATTATTAATAATTTAAGAAAATTCTTGAATCGTTTCTATTTTCTTAAGGAAAATATTCTGGAAAAGACACGTTATTGCTTGCATCTATTTTTTTTTAGCGCATATTATCTCGTTTGTTCAAAATTCGAAAAGAAGAAAAAATAAAACTACAATGTAAATTTTCACAATTCAAGGAAAATTCTTGAACCGGTCGTTCCAATTGTTCCTTTTTTAAGGAAAATATTCTAGGAAGAGATTACCGATATATCGCTCGCGCACAGCAGATTACACGGGCTGCGTTCGTTTTTTACTGGCAGTACTGAAAAAATCTATAAATTCATGTCACATATACTATAGATTTTTCAGTACTGCCAGTAAAAAACGAACGCAGCCACGATATGATCGCGATAATGACACGTATATATGAAACTATTTACACTTTACAACAGAATAATATCAATTCGATGTAGGTACGTAACTATGGCAGAGATAAGAAAGTAAACATATACGAACGAATCTTTTATCTATAAGCAAGTTAAACAGATAAATCATCACGTCTTTCTGGTTTGATTTTCCTCGTCAGTTCAAAAAAATGTATCGGCGCACGCACGCACGCGCCGGTAATAAATACGCGCACGAACCAACTCACAACCCGCACGTATCTGATGATCAGAGCGTTTCTCTACTCTTCGTTAATGTTTGAAGATGGAATCGATAACCCCTTCGGAAGTCAAAATAACTCTCTTATCAGCATCGGACATAAGCGGCTCTTGCGACACGACGTCGTCGTTTTATTTTGTTCGTGACATTTCGCTGTTCACATCCGTTTTATATACTCGCGTTTATATTTATTCCTGCTCGCGTTTTATTCATAGACATACCCCCGTTTGTTAACCCACTTCGATCCGACGCGGAAACACGCGGAGAGAAAGAGAGAGAGAGATAACGCCAGAGCGCCGATAATCTCATCGCGAATCTTCGCGCGCATTCCGCGAGTTTTCATCGAGGGGAAAAAAAAAACTTCCTTCATTTAACAAAGCGATTCGTATCGCGCGCGGAATACGGAGCGGAATTAGTTTTCTGCTTTCTAGAAGCGCGGCGGTTCGTTTTCCCGAATGAACGCGCGTTTTCTTCACGTTGCGCGATCGTGTTATCAGGGGGAAGGGAGGAAGGGGAGGAGAAAGAATCGAGTTACGCCAGACGAATGAAAGTCGTCGGCGAGCGAACGACTATTACGTTCAACGTTTAATTGAGCGCGCGAACACGGAACGTAAGTTGACACTCTTCGGCGTAGTGTCGTTTTCGCGAAAACAAAACCGCGCCGCGCCGCACCGCGCGTGAATGCGCGCCAAGTCGGAACCGCGGCGGACTGCGCGCTATACGCGCACTGTATGTATCACACTGTCACCGCATAATGGCATTTTGTTTTCTAGACAGGCCTATTCACGGTGCATTGCACTTTGCGTGCCGCTGCTCGCGCACACCGCGGCTCGCTCGCGACTCGCCCGCGTATCACGTTCGGAAACGCGACGACACACAATGTTGTCACATCCACACGACACAATTCTCCTCCTCCCCCATTTGTGTCGAGAGCGCGGCTTCGCTCGTGATTTCTGTACACAGTCGGTCGCGTTTTCCGATAACGAGATCCGACAATACGAACTAACTCGAGCAAAACACAAAGACGGGGAAGATGTTGGATTATCGTGTCTGCATCGGAAAGCCAGTAACCCTCCCTCGCTCCCCCTTCCTCTTGCAGCTCTCATACGAGGTTCTCGTACGTAGAGAGAGAGAACTGTAAGTAGATAACAATCCTCCTCTCGAAATAAATTGTCTCCGCCGATGGGCAGACTTGTACAATAGAAGCTATTACACCGACTCGGTTCCAGAAATAATAGAAGGGGGAGAGAGGGCACAATGGCGCCCCTGTGGACTAACGAGTGCCCCTTCCGCGAGTGTCCCGGCTCGAAATTTTCCCAGAACAAACGCGCGTTTCCGCGACACAAATGCGGTTCCGCACAAAGGAGGCGACGTTGTCCCTTCGTTTCGATTTCGTGCCTTCTCCCGGATTATCGAATTAGCGCGAAAAATGAGGGAACCCAATTCGCAAATCCGTTCGCGCGAACGGGGTCAACGTTCTTTCCTCCGGGAAGAGAAACGCGAGGACGCGCGGAATTTGTGAGACGCGGAATTAGATTTATTTGCGAGTATCTCGAAAAAAAAAAATTTGTGCGCGCGCGTCAAGTGTGTGCGAGGCGGCGCTTCCTGGATGTTTTGCGCGCACATCGTCGCGGTGAAAATAGAAGGGGATATAATTAGCGCTCGCTATTAGGTAGCAAGAGGAGAGAGGTTCGACAAATATTTACGATATTCGTCATCCGTATCTCACGCGCGAGTAGTATATGCGCACCACGTGGAGAGATTCTCTCGCGCGCGCGCGCGTCCCGGTGACGTTACGGTGAGAAATGGCCCACTCGACAAGTGCCGCGGCACTGATCGCACATGTGACGGTCTACCAAAGGGGAAAAAAACGTGGGAAATTGTGGAAAATTATCCCGGGAAAATCCCCTCGGGTTTTTTTTTTTCACACACATACGCACTCTTTCCCTCCTCGCGCGCTATCGACTCTCTCTCCGTTCTAACGGAATCGCGAATATTTCCGGTCGCGCGCGCAGGAAGGTCATCACATCGCGTATCGTCGCTATTTTTAGAAAAGCGTTGTGCATCGTCGCGGGTGACATCGCTCGGTTCTGCTTCGTCGAGATAAACGAAACGCGCGCGCGTTTCTCTCGGAAAGAACAAAAACGCGCCGCCGCTTAAAAAAAAAAAAAAGAACGAGCGCGTACGTACGTACGCTCGTTGGAAGTTCTCTCGGTTCGAAGTCCCGCGCGATAAAAATAGTCTCGCGCGCGCGTATATAGAGAAAGGAAATTGCTCGGTCGAAGAAAGAGATACGGGGGTTCCGAGCCGATCCGTCCGAGAGAGAAGAGGTTGTGATGTGTTGCAATAGAGCATCTCGCGCACATTCCGTTGCTATATTTGTTTTTCTTCGTTCTTCGAATCTATCTTTCCTCCTCCTCCTCCCTCTCTCTCTGCCGCGCGCGGCTTGTTTTTCGTATTTAACACAATCTCGCGCGTTGCCGGTATATCAACCGTTTGTATCGTCGAGACGAACGAGAGAACGTTGGTATAATGCGACGTGTGTCTTGCGTAAGGATGATAATTAAGTAAATATTTTTTTCGAGTTTCGACATTTCTCTCTCTCTTCTGCGCATTATAATCTCGCTCTCGCGGCGATGTGTGTGTGTATATTCGATAAATTACAAATTGTGTACTTGCAATTTGGGTCGCGCGATTCCCAAACAGTTGCATCAACATCTGATTTTTGTTTTTTCAAAGCGTGACTGTGCACGGCTGATTCACTCGCTCGACGAAACGATACGACGAATGATAAGATCGAAAGTTCCGTCACTTAGAATAATGCGTCGCGGTGTTGTGTGCCGTCAGAAGTCTTATATTCTCTCTCTCTCGCGCGCGCCTTTTTGCGTACTTCAAAGAAGATTGTATAAGTACACTTATCGAACAATAACTTGTGATTCTTTGCTTCCTTTTATTTGATCTTTGTTGTTTTTCTTTTGTTTTTTATGTTCTTTAAGTTTTTATATTTTTCTCTTTTTCTTTTATTACATTATTTTCTTTTTTCTCAGAGCGCATTATAAATAAATCAATCTCTCGAGTTATCTTCGGTGTTAGACCGAAAGATTCAGTTAACGACGCGCCTAGTGTCACAATAGATACGAAGAGAAAAATATTACAAGTACTCTCGATAGATTAAATTAATCTGACAAACACGGTGGCGCAATAATTTTTTTTTTTTACGACTTCTCTCGTCGAGAGTTTCCCGTCACGCGTGCGGTTGCGAAACGGTGTTGTTTAAAGCCGCGCAGATAAAACTCACGCAACAAGGCGCGTTGAATATGCAATAGTACTTGCGGGTGCGACTGCACCCGTTAGCACAACAACAGGTCAGGAAATAAATTTTACGATTTTTCGGACGAAAATCGCGCGATCTCGCAAGGAGAGAGCGAAAGAATCGCGATACTTCTTCTTGTGCGAGAGAAGGAGCTACGGGAAAGGATAAATGCGACGTTTCTCGACGTTGACTCTCCTTTCCCTTATATTATCCGTTTCGTTTCATGGACAGAATAATGAGCGCCGGAGATTTCTTTCATTCGTATCGCTCAATTGATTAATAAGCGCATTCAGAGGTCGATGCCGCCCGTTAACGGCGACATAAAGACGGGACGTGTGAGAATTCCGTCGCGACGATAACGCGCGCGATACGAGACGAAAGAATTTGTGTGTGCGTGCGCGTGTGTGTGTGTCCCGGACTATCGTAACTTTTCGCGGACAGACCTAAAAAATGACCTACACAAGTTAGACTCACGCGACTTTAAGATCGAGTATCTGCGTTTAACAAAAAAAGAAAAACAAATTTCTACCAGAAACGTCGATGCGCAATTCTTGAGCGGGTCTGGGAGACCCACGTCTGTCCGTGAAGGAATAAAACTATAATGAAACCATGATCTCTCTCAACACGACGACCGGAAAAGTGGATTTCAAGGTCGCGCAGGTGCGTAAATGAACGCCGATGACTCGCGCGTTTTGTTCCGAGCCGGCGTTTCCTTCCGATCGGATCTTTTATTCGGCTTCCGCGAATAATTCGCGCGTTCGCTTCCTTTTCTATCAAACACCGTACATTGCAAGCTAATTTGCAGCGACAATTTTTTTTTGTTTTTTTGTTTTCACAAAGACGATGTTTCAGTTCGAGTGAATCAGCGGACGCCGATGACGCGGTCGTGGAGAAATCTACGATGATACCGTCGCGCGTTGTCGTACGGGGGACAGCGAGATTCGATAAGAATCCTGTGCGTTTTTTCTGAGCAATAACGCGAGATCGTCCGCAACCTGACTCAACGCACTCGGTCAACTCGACTTCCGCTGACTCATCCGGTGCTCCGAATGACACACGTACGCACGCATACTCTCTCTCTCTCTTCGATAAACAAAAAATTCCTTTCGACGACTGCGCGAGAGAGTGCGCCGGTCCCCCAATTCCCACGGGCACAGGAAATGTGTGTGGCATGACGTGTGTGTGTGTGTGTGTATGGCCAATCAATCAGCCATTATTTCCTCGCGCCTGACGCACCCAATTCGGCGGCGGCGGCTGCAACCCCCGCGATACATAGGGGCTCTCGCATATGGAAGTCACCCAGAAATAGCGTAACAAGACAAACACAAAGAGAGAGCAAGCACGTTTAAAAATAAGACAATAAAAGAACGGACGGCGAGAAGCTACCGAGGCATATGCGGACAAAATAGCCGATTATAATCCCTCTCGTCTTCACCGAACTGGCACTTTGACATTGTTGATTAGTTAAGAATATGAAGCGACGCGCGCGCACCGCGGGTTATTCCGCTCTTCCTCTTTTGTTCCTTTCGTTTCCATTCTCCGCTCTCTTTGTATCGATCCCTATTTCGTTCTCGAGAAAGAAAAAAAAAAGACATCTGCTCCTCGGGCGCGCGCGCAGCCGCTGTCAAATTTGAAAATAAGGTAAAGCGCAAACGAGAAAGAGAAAAAATAGGTGTCGGACCCGTACGGCGAATAAACGCGTGTCCCGCATGCAGATACGCGCGCCTCGCGCACGTGCTCGCGCGCGCTGCGCTGCTGAAAAGTCGGCGGCCCGTCAAACGAGAAAGTTAACGGGGCCCCGAAAAGTGTACGTGCGCCGAGTGTGCGCGTACGTGAATCCGCCGTGGCTCTCTCTCTTCTCTCTCTCTCTCTTTTTCTCTGTGTGGGTCTATTTTTGGCCCGGTTATACGGCGCGTGCAGCACCCTCCGACCCGTGTAAACACGCGACCAGAAACGACGGGGATGAAAGTCCCGGGATCTCAAAATGCGCTCGTAAACTGCGCGAGCCGAACAAAAGAGAAACAGATTTGCTCTGTGAGGAAATTGTGCACGCGATGTGAAAGAAACTGAGAGAAAGGGAGAGAAAGAGGATAACAGAGTTGTACCGGCGGTTAATAATTAGAACGATGACGTTCACAAACTCGGGAATTTTTGTACATTTCTGTGCAAAGAAAGAAATTACCAACGTTTTTTTATCGACGTGAAAATCTCACGAGGTCGTTACAAAAAACAAAGAGGTTGCATTTACAAGTGAAAAGACAAAAACGGCGATATTTCGAAGATAAAAGTGTGAATCGACAATTTTCTTCGCGCTTTAATCGCTTCGCGCGATAATAACATACAATGGCGAACGGTTAATTACGAGTCAGCAACGTGGAATTAAGTCTGCGTCTCGCGTGTGTCTCTGCTAACTCGAAGAGAAAGAGCTCGCCTTCGATCTCCTCGGACTGAGAAAATCGCAACGAGAGAGAGAGAGAGAGAACTAAACTCGCGCCGCTCTCGAGAACAAGCGTCGTCTCTCTCTTTACTCGGAGTCTGTAACGCGAACGAGAGAAAGGCAGATGTGGGCAAGTTAACGACCCGTTATCGTTGCGGAGTCGCCGTTGTCGTTGCTGAAACTGGTTGTCGCCGCCGATCGCAGGAAGCGGGGCGCGGATCGCGGCGGAGGGCAGGTCATCGTCGAGCATCGCGCGAAGAGAGATTCCGGGAGATGCAAAACGAGACATTGCGCGAGAGGAGAGCGTTCGCACACACACACACACGCACACACGAGAACCGGTCGAAAAACGTGAGCGACGCCGCGGGTGCGCAGGTGCATCAGCGCGCGCGCAAATGCCGCGAGTTTTCGAGGAAAAGCAGACAAGCGACATTTGCACACAATGCAATGGAGAGTTAATTAACGAGACGTAAATGGCGACGAATTAACGCAATCAAACCGATTGAATGCGAAGAGTCTTGTTTAGTCGCGGTTTAACTGCTAACGGGTGGTCCGTAAAGAAAGATGTTCGTGTGTCGGATCTCTCTCGAAAGACGAGGTGTTTCGGAAAAACTTGAAAAAACATCGTGTGCGACACCCGAATGATTTAATACAGGACCCAGCGCGTTTTTCTTCTTCTTGGGGGCCTTTCTCTCTCGTCAGGGACTGCCCCTTCTCTTTCGAGCGGCAACAATCGTTTCGGTGGAGGAAACCTTGACTGCGTTTTAAATGCGCGGCAGGTAGAGGCCTGCTATGCAAAATCGGCACAATGGCGAAAGAAAGAAAAGAGAAGAGAAGGAGAGAGAGAGCGTATATGTCGCCGTGGAAGACACGCCGCGGATTAGCCGAGCGACATCGTCCTGTCGTCTTGAGTTCTCTTTTGTCCCCTTACTGTCTATTCTATCGATTACAAAGACCAGATCTTTCTCTCTCGAGTTTGTCACAGATATTACAACCGTTTCACATCATAAAAAACGCATTAACATTCTGATTTGTGCGCGAGAGAGCAATTATTTTGTCGTCAATTTTCCGAACAAACGTTTTTTTAACTTGCTTTATCAAAAACCTCGGACTGCTCGTCGCGATTAAATGATCGGTAATTCGAAATTAATTATCGGCATGACAAAACACACAGTTGTTTCTCGTAATCCAGAATTTTTTTTTTTTTCACAGAAAAATGCTCGCTCCCAACTCGAAATGTCGTAACGCAACGACGAATATAAACCCCCGGGTATTGCGCGCGGATCGAGCGCGGAAAAGGTCGGCTTGGAAATCGTGCGTATGTATCGTGTGTACACGGTTCGATCGTTCGGGGGTTAAGTGTGCGGCCACCATAGGCAGATGGTGGGGCACACGGAATCAAGATGGCGTAACGACCGGTCGGTCGTTCCTCAAGGATCGCTCGCTCGTTCGTTCGTTCGTTCGGTCACGCTCTTCGCGTCGTCTCTTTTATTCGCGGCGACCTGCGCGAATTTCAAAATTTTTGACCGCGACGACGGAGGCGTCGGCAAGGCGACGCGCCTCTCTCTCTCTCTCTCTCGAGGACGACGCAGGACGCCGACGTCCTCGAGAGATCCCTCTCGCGAGACGCGGCTCTGGCGCCGTCCTCCGCTATATCGATTGCCGCTCCGGCTGCCCATTTTCAAAATGGCGCGGGGGATACACGGTCGAAAATCCGAATGCCCTCTCGAAACACCGGCCGCATCCCGCGGGTGACGCCTCCTCGTCGGCGTTTCCCGTCGGCGAAACAACGGCCGGGCGATTTTATATTGTCTCGATGAGAGAAAAATCGTCGAGTCGATTTTCGTACGCGGCACGCACGCGCGCGAAAAACTCCGGTGGACGCGCAACAGATACTCGAGGGGGTGTTGTATCACAAAGAAAAATCATCTGTTTCCTCTTTTACTTAAAATAAAAAAAAAAAAAAAACGAAGAAAACAGAGTACGTCGAGGAGAGATCGCTCGCGGTTGACGATCGATACGGACACACGATGAGAGAGCGCGAATCGGCGGGCACTTGGGTCGTCACCACTTTGCTTGATACTCACCTCTCGCAGACGCGAAGAGCGAGAAATAAAATCTCCAGCGACGGGAGAGACGTTAGAAAAAAACGTCGACTTGAACGCGCACTTTCCGGAGATTTGCACCTTTTGTAAAAATCCTTCAGCTCCGGAAAAAAAAATTTCCGTCGGCTCGGCTCGTCCTCCGGCACTGCGCGCGGACGCGGCGTCTCTCACGGGTCGCGCGCAACGGAATAATAAACGAGTCGCGGACGGCGCGTATGTTTATCACGACGAAACACACTGTCTGACGTAGGGAGTGGAGTAGTTGCGCTCACGAATCCAGGCAGGCAGATGAGGGAGAAACGTTTTTCAGCGGGAGCGCGTTCGCGAACCCATCCACTTAGCTCGGTAACGCGCGACCGACTGGCGCGAGCGCGCGAGCGGAGGGGAAGCGGCGTCCGTCTGTCGGTCGGTCCGTCCGTCTGTCTTTCTGTCACCGGCGCGCGCGTTGCTCGCTCGCACCAACGCCGGATTCTCTCTTCCTCGCCGCAACTATCTCGCTTCCTCTCCCTCCTCTCGGGGTCCCTCTGTCTATCTCTCTCTTTCTCTCTTTCACTTGTTCCGTCTCGCTTGCGAGTTGCCCTACCTCGCTCTCTCTTTCCTTTTCCACCGTTTCGTTTCTGTCCCTTGTTCGCTCTCGCAGTTTCTTTCTCTCTCTCTCTCTCCCACCTTCGGTAGCTTCAAGTCTTTCTCCTTTCTCGCGCTCTCTCTCGTCACGCACACCGTCGTGCGTCGTCGTCCTCTCCTCCGCTCTCTTTCGCGAGCGCTTCTTCTCCTCTCTGTTCCGTGCGCGCGCGCGCGCGCGCTACGCCTCGTAAATCGCAGGTACAACACGTCGATGCCCCAATCGAGAATCCTGGAAGGGCGCAGTGTCTGTCTTTCTCTCGGAGAGACTGTCCTCGGCGAAGGATGTGTATACGCGACACCCGACGACGATGTTGTTACCCGGGGCGAATCACGACTCGCGGCTGCTGAGTTTCTCTCTTTCTCTCTCTCTCTCTATTCTCTCGGGTTAATGATCGATCGGTTCTTCTCTCTCTCGGTAGCGCGCAACGGGAGAGATATCGGCCCTGCTGTGTACGAGAGAAACGCTCGTCCTTTGTTCCGATCGTGCGTTTCGGCGATGCCCGCGCGCGTCCGTCTTTTGTTCGCCGAACGCGCCGGGGCGCGATTCGAAATCTCGCTCCGAAGTCGAGAAACGAGCGACGACCGCCTCGCGTCGCCGAGGAGGAGACACGCTCGCGAGAGGATCGTCTTTTTTTATCCTTTCGCCCGATCCTTTAGCGTATACCGGGACCCGCACCGCTCGACCGTCAGAGAAAGAATGAGCACCGCGAGAGAGGAACACGGCAGGGCTGTAAACG
The DNA here is from genome assembly GCA_014825685.1 of Pseudomyrmex cubaensis. NCBI lineage: Eukaryota > Metazoa > Arthropoda > Insecta > Hymenoptera > Formicidae > Pseudomyrmex > Pseudomyrmex cubaensis. The sequence continues at coordinate 2,149 of QVOA01012829.1, read as the reverse complement.
GGCGTGCTCGGAGCCCCGGGACCTCTCCCGTTCGCACGCAACATGGTGGCAACCCTGACTCTCTCCCCGGCTCTCTCTCTCTCTCTCTTTCTAACCTAGGGAAAACGACAAGAGGAGCGGGGTACAAAGCGGCGGAGCCGACGTAGGGCGGGGCCCTGTATTATACGAGAGGGTTATTTATTCAGAGACGCGCACACACGACGCCGACTCTCTCTCTCTCTCTCTCGGCAATTTTTTAAGATCGCGGTTTTCCGCAAACGAGCCTGTGTGATTTGTCACGTCGGCGACATGTTCGTCAAATTTGCGCAAACTGTCGCGAGGAAAACTCACGTGTCAAAGATTAATAATTAGCGGACCAAGTTGCAGAGAGAAACTGCGAGTGAACTTGGCGCGAAAAAAAAACCCCACAGAAAAAATGGTCGTCTTCACGAGACGCAACAGAATATAAAAGGCGTGCGTATAGTTAATCAAGCGACTCATTAATGGAACACATAAATGCGCTGTAACATGCCGACGATACACGAACTCGTCTTTATACTGATCTAATTCCCGGGGGAGGGGCCACAGTCAGTCTCGGAGAATAAAATTCTTTGATGAGGCGTTTTATACGTCTCTTACGAGATAGAGAACGAAGAGGGATTAAGTCGCATTCCTGCAAATCGACGAAGTTCCCTCCTTCTTTCGGATTGTTTGACTCCGAAACTGGTTTCCCGCCGTCTCTCTCTCCCTCCCTCCCTCCCGGGCTAAATTTCAGTTAAAGACCCACAGATAATAACAATCCCCTTAAGCTCACGTTATATCCCTTCCTCCCTCCCTCCCGTAACGACGCAAATAGCCCGTGTCCGACTTTTTTTTTCTCAACGTCTCGGCGTAACTCTCGTAATCGCTTCTGCGGAATCGCGGCAATCGCGAAAATTTTCGTGGAAAATTCTTCTCGTTTTGTGCGAAATAAAATAAATATTTCTCACGCGCGGGAGGCTCGAACACGCGAGATGCGTTTCCGAGAAAAAGAGTTCGGACGAATGATTGAATTTCATTATCACATTTACGCACATTTGTTTCTCCAATTTGACAAAATTTACGGTTTAATCGACTCGATATTCAAGATTCGATTTAATTTATTTAACGTACCGATTGTTTGTCATCGCGCGCGCAATTCTGTCGAGACGATAAATTCAGAATCCTTTGCGCAACGCGCGATCTGCCCAGTTAAAACAAAAGAATAGACGTAATCGATCGTGATTCAACGATACAACGAGCGTCCTGTTCCTTCCAGATATAGAGATTTCACCGAGAGTTCCCCTTTCTCCCCTCATTGAAGACGATTAGAACAGACGATTATCGCCGATCGCTCGCGTAATCCTCACCGATTGCGACGGTGTTCCGCTACCTGGAAATCGTCGATCGTTTGGGCAACTACGGCGCTCGCTCGAGCGAAACAAAACACGCATTATGTATATACCTGCCGAGTGTGCTCTCGGCGAATCGGCCTTTCGCTTTTGGTGGGGCCGCCGGTGAGTAACGCGAAAAGCGGCGAGTAGGGAAGCGCGCGCGTGTACGGACTCCGGAGAGTTGGATAATACTTCGGCGCGAGCGGAATTTCGCTCGCGACTTGATCATCTTGATACGAGGGAGAAGAGGGCGAAGAAAGAGGGATTACTTCCGAGCTTCGAAGCCGCGTTTGAAAAAAAAACCTGCTCTATCTATCGATAAAAGCGGATTTTCAATATAAAAAAAAAAAAACTATTACGTAAGATGGAGAAGTGTGAAAAAAGCTCCGAAGCAACAGATAACAACCGCCTGACTTTTTTTTTTTATCTCTTCCGGAATTTATGTTCGACACTTCTTTTTTTTTTTTACCAGCCCCGAGAGAGACGCGAAGGAGCGTTTAGGGTGTGCGGGGGGCGTTCGGCTCGTTACTAATTAATTTTTACGCGACCGAATTAATATATTCCCGGGAATTATATTCCCTCCTTCTCTAACTCTCCGCGCGCGCCGCCGTATTTCGATGCAAGCTGCTGCTGCTGCTGCTGCTTCTCGCTGCCACGCCCATGAACGATCGTTTCGGCCGCGAAAGAGCGAGATGTACCGCGCGCGCGGCACGTAGCGCTTGTTTAACGCGGAAACCGCGAAAAACGTCTTGCGTTCT
>QVOA01012793.1:0-10153 GCA_014825685.1 Pseudomyrmex cubaensis | reverse complement strand
AACACTATCGTTACGCGATAAATATTTCCGCGATTGTACTCGCGGATATAAATCGAACAAGCAGATAAAAGTTAAAGTATGTATGTCGCGAGATGCTGCACGATGCGCAGCAAATTCGCATTATATATATATACACCAAAAAAAATGATGTTGAATCAACAGCATCAGTTTAATAAAAATATATCCTGTTGATGCAACATCAATATTATTGCACTACACAGATAGGCACAGATAGTTGCTTTAAGAATCTAGACGTTAAATTGATCGCATATGCAATTAAATGAACTATTTATTTTTGTGACGTCAACTTTAATTGAAGCAACTCCATTTCTTTTTCTGCGCATCAACGATAATGTGTGCGATAATTTCGTTTCGAGAGAAATCGCGAAGGAGAAAAATTACTAATCGCTTCTTTTATTTTAAGTGAGAAAGTCACAGCGCAAAAAGATCAAGTCTAAACCCGAATGATTTACGATGAGTGCGTGGAGGTTTTAGCGAAACGTCAAATATAATTTCGCAGAGTCTGACAATTTAATACTTTTATACCTTATTTTATGATTTCTCGTTATTTAAGCCGCTAATACGACGTGTGTGTATGCCGCGAATTTGCTGCGCGTTTCGCGCAGCATCTCGCGACACACACACCACGTTGTCTAGAGCCCTTACGATTACAGTATATATCGTCGTAAATCACATTGTTGTGCGCTGCGAATTTGCCTCCGTTACCAATTCCGCCAGCGGCAGCAACCGATAACCGGCGGATGTTATCGCGAAGATACGCCAGATGGAATGATAACAATCCAATTCCAGCCACTTTCATACGTCGATCGCGTGAGCTATATAAACGTAAAATAATTTTTTTTTTTTTTTTTTTTTTTTTTTTTTTTTTATCTCAATTGCGAGTATTGCTCATTGTACAATATCTCGAATACTCAAAGTGTATCGTGACAAAACTTGCGATATCGCTCGTGGCAAAGTCCGATGTTATCATCGAAGCTGTCATCTTTTACAGTCGAGTTCTTCACGCGTGTTTTTTTCCCCGGACTACAAATTGTTTATTCCTGATTTTCTTCAGTTTCTTTTTTTTTTAATCGCGTTCTAACTGTTCAATCGATGCACCGGGACGCCTTTGTTCTCCCTTCACCCGTCGAAGTCCGCGCGAAGAGCGAGAACGCAGTTGGAATATCGAAAAAAGGAACAACGGGATATTCCAAAGTGACGGGGAAAGAGCGTGTGTGCACGCGCGATAAAAATGCAGCGGTTATCCCGATGGATCGCGTCACAACGCGGGAGCAATGTGTCTTGTGCAAAATTACGTAATGTTTAACATCAGATAGTATTGACAAATGTGTAACGCTTTTGTAATGAAAAACAAAAAAACAAAGATCGTATCAACGCTAGACGATAACGATCGCGAGAATATATTCGCGAGTTACTTCTTGATCGCGCGCGATCGGAACGCATTGCTTCTTTTTTCGTACGAAAAGTTCATTTTCAGAGAAGAAATTTTTTCCCCCCAAAATCCGCTATCAATGGAAACATGCCACTCGTGCGTGCACGATAATCATCAACTTACTTATCGATTTACATCAGTTCGACGTCAAAAGACGCGGCATTTCCAACGATGACGGCGCGCAACGCAACAACAAGATGAAGATTATCTCCTTGCCTGTCGCAAAATGCGCGCGATAATCCCGCGCTTTCCGTGAGAAAGAACGCGGTTTTTCCTACTTCGCGGCTTTCGACGAGGAAAATTTGGCGCGCGAGCAGTTGGAACGAAACGCAATTACAAGCCGCGAAATACTTGAAATAAATCGGAATTCTCGTTAGGTTGATAAGCGAACAAATATAGTTCAAGGAAACGTCTTTGGTAAATTTCCCATAGAGAAGAGATGTGTTGAATTTCGCGAAGACGTTTTCACGTTCTTTCCGCTTATTTGAAAAATAATCGCATTTTTCCGCGCGACATCATCGATCATGCGCAATTGGCATAAAAAATCAGCGAGGCGGTATAATCCGAACGGATATATATATATGTATATCGCGAGATATATGCAGATATATGCAGATTAGATCGATCAAAAAAGTGCAAATAAGCACGCAGATAAATTGCGCGTTTTGCTTTTTTTTTTAACAAGGATAAAGGAAAGGATTCGCCGGTACATATAAATTATTTATCGCCTTCGCCGAGTTTTCCTTGTACTTTCGACTGGTTGAGTATGAGACTGATTGAGTATAAAGTACTTCGCTTCGCGAAAAGTACCGCGCGAAGTATATATACACACACGCGGTACTTTTCCACGTGTGTTTTTAAAAAAATACGATGATGGCGAAATACCTCGATCTCACTTTTACCTCGCCTAACGTGTTCCTGTTTTATGCGAGAACGCGCGCACGTTCTCCATGAAAATAGCGGTTACAACGGGATACGCAATAGGTGGAATTTTCACGCGACGAGCCATCCTCCTCCGGCTTTGTCGTCGGAAGTGTCTCGACGAGGAAAGTTCGAGACCACGCACGAAGACGGAATAACGATCAAGCCGTGAATTGTTACCGAGAATCGTCGTTATGTAGGTAAAGGCCAGGCTTAAGAAGACGTCCGTCACATGGAATCGCGATTCTCATGGAATCGTCGTGACTCGTGATTCTCCAAGGAAAAGAGACGCACGCGCAACCCTGAGATCCTCGACGGGGGTGGCAGAAGGTTGAACGTTCTTCTATTTGCGATCGAATCGAGCCAGGTCGTGCGTTCACCGAACGTGCGGGACATTCCCGGGCGAAAATACACGTACACAATATATTTCAAAGCACGTACTCGCGTATGCGTGTAGTACGTGATCAGACGCGGGCGCATCGCCCGGCGCACAGCCGTGGAATAGAAAACGCGAGAACGAAGGTTTGTTCTTTCCAAAAATGGTGAAGGAAATAGCTGTTGAAATTGCGCAAGACTGTTCACTTCGCGCGCGCGGAGACCTTCATCTTTATATAATCGGAATTAAAACTTATGGTTGTCATTTTTTTTTTCTGTATGTGACGAGATTTTTTTACCTCGTAAAAACAGACCGCTAAACCGTTACGCGACTTGCGAGTCGAAGTGACTAGCGCGGCACAGGTGAAAGTGAAGTCGCGCAAAAACTTCCCTCTCGCGGAACCAAGAAATCGTAAAATATGCATCTCTCGCCGATAACGGCGGAACAAACGAGTGACAAAGTATGACCGAGATATGTAAATAGAGACCGAAGTCCAACAAAGAATTGTAATTTCTGTGTGCGACGCGGTGCGCGAACATAGGTATTTTTTTTTTCTGCGCTTCTTTTTCATCGTTGATTTAATTATAGATTCAAGTCGGTTGAAGAGAGTTAATTGAAGTTTTCCGAAATAATAATGTGGCGAAAATTATTGTCCTTTACAGGTGGCCGATTGCCGCAACGATGGATATTTGCTATTATGGGCTTTTTGGCCCTCATGAACGCTTACACCATGAGAATCTGCCTCTCGATCACTATTACGAAGATGACGATTCCGATACATCACAATTACACGAGCAACAGCAGCTGTCCGAATGATAACGAAGAAGAAGAGAAGAACATAAACACTACCGAACTCTACGACTGGGATGAACCTACGCAGGTTATAAAACTGTTCTGTTAATTTTCGATTAATTAAGACTGTTAACAGACTTCACCTTTTTTTCACATCTTTTCTCTTCCAGGGTCTCATCCTCTCGTCTTTCTACTGGGGCTACGTTCTCACGCATCTGCCGGGCGGATTGCTGTCCGAAAAGTTTGGCGGCAAGTACTCCCTCGGTCTCGGTATCTTGTCAACCGCGATTTTCACGCTGCTGACACCGTTGTCGGTTTACTGGGGCGACTGGATCGGTTTGTTGCTGCTGCGTATCCTCATGGGTCTCGGCGAAGGTACGACTTTCCCAGCGTTGAACGCCATGCTCGCGCAATGGACACCGCCCGAGGAGAGATCGATCATCGGCTCGTTGGTGTTCGCCGGCGCTCAAATCGGCACGGTGTTCGCAAACGTGCTGTCCGGCGAGATTCTGACCTATTACACATGGCCCGTGGTCTTCTACGTGTTTGGCGGAATTGGCGTGCTGTGGTTCGTCGTGTGGGTGCTTATCTGCTATAACAATCCGCACGAACATCCGTTTATCTCCGAGCGCGAGGTCAAGTTTCTGAATGAACGCATGAACGAGCACACCCACACCAAAGTGCCGCCCGTGCCGTGGCGACACTTGCTGTCCTCGGTACCAGTCTGGGCGCTGATCGCCGCACAGATCGGTCACGACTGGGGCTTCTTTACTCTGGTCACCGATCTGCCCAAATACATGAGCAGCGTTCTCCATTATTCCATCCAGAAGAACGGCTACGTTTCGTCGTTGCCGTATCTCGTCATGTGGTTCTCCAGCCTCGGGTCGTCCTGGGTGGCCGACAAGATGATCGTCAAGGGCGTAATGTCGCGCACCAACGTGCGGAAACTCGGCACGACGATCGCCTCCATCGGTCCGGGCGTTTTTATCATCATCGCCTCGTACGCCAAATGCGACCGAACGCTGGTGGTGGCCATGTTCACTATTGGCATGGCTCTGATGGGTACGTACGCGATATCATACGATAATTACAAGATAAAACGAAGAAGATCCTTCACAATGAAGACTTCACTGTTTTGTTTGCAACTTTTTATCTTTCTTACAGGTACTTTCTATCCTGGAATGAAGGTTAACGGACTGGATCTCAGTCCCAATTATTCCGGTACTCTGATGGCGATGGTAAACGGCATCGGCGCGCTTAGCGGTATTGTCACACCGTACATCGTCGGCATGATAGCGAGCGAACAAACACTGACCCAATGGCGAACTGTCTTCTGGATCGTTCTGGGTGTCTTCATTGTGACAAACGTGATCTTTGTGATATTTGCCAGTGGTGAAGTACAATACTGGAACGATCCCGAGTTCGTGTTGCGCGACATCGAACAGAAAAAGTCGTCTGATGCGGAGAAGCAAACGTCGTCAGAGGAAGCGCCAAAAAAGACTCCCCTGCGCTTATTCTCACGGTCCGCCTCAAAAAGTTAAACGCTTCGCGCGTAATATATTAATCAGACTCTTCTTCTGAGAAATCTCGCGCGAGAGATTTCTCGTTCTTCTCACACGTTGTCGAGAAGAATCTCATCGACAGATCGCGAAGAAGTCGCGCGTTCAACCTTCGCGCGCGGAATCCTTGAACAATAATTGAAGCGTGACATTGAATCGACGTCGAGTGTCACATCATCTCGAGAATGCACGTCAACGCGCAGACAATTTATTTATACCGAAAGGAAAAACTGCAGTAATTGCAGATTAGACTAACGAAAATTGTACATATTTAGAATTATGTATATAAGATATAATTAAATAAATTATATAATATATAAGTAATACATAAGTTTAATTAATTAACTTTATATTACACACACACATACACACTCGTATAAATCGCCAACATTTCGTCGCAGTCATCATGAAACAAAAACTTGAAAATGAAAAGTCGAAATCTCCCGTGATCTTTTACTATCTCAAGATGAATCTTTTTTTTATGACGATTAAATAGAGATATTGACAAGACAAAGCATTAATTATCAGATAAACAAACGGATATTGATTTGAAAATTTTTGGCACTTTATCTTTCGCAACACGTGTAATACAAGATGCAAAAATCAATCATATAAAATATCACATGTATAAAAACAAGATAATGTAAACGGTGGTTTCGGCGGGAGTCGTTTGCATGCCTGCTGAAAGCCGCAGACTTTACGTAATAGACAGTCATTTTCTTTCTTCGTAATCGCCTCGTTACATGTCACGCCTAATTACACGTGTGTTTAAATTCCATTTGTCGTATCACTGCAATCCAAAGCAGCCAAGTGGAAGCTAATTTATGCGCGCGCGATTATTCGCATTCTTTCTAAGAATGAAAAAAAAAAAAAAAAAAAAAAAAAAAAGAAAAACTAAAATCTCTCATTTAACAATTCGTATCGTGAAACGCGCATTGACGAACTCTTTATATCGCGTACCTCTCAAGGGCGTCTATTTCGCGAAGGTATATCGACAGACAATGGGATAGTTCGAGACATACAAATCAATAAATTGCGCTTTTATCATACATTTACACTTGACTTGAATTAATTCATTGATAATTTCGCGTGCGCGTTCTATTCCTATTCTGCAAACTCCAAAATCGATCCGGCTTATCTCCCGTTGTCATCCTTTCTACTATTTGATGTTAACACAAATATCTATCACAGATCAGGTTTTATCAGATCGTGGGTTAGTTGATATTTGCCAAAAAGTGCTTACGATAGAAATTTTGCAAAAAATATGATGACGTGCACGTTCAAAATTGTCTCGAGGTGTTACGCAAATTGATAATTGCGCGTTCGATTACATCGCATGTAATCAAACGCGAGAACAACAAACTCTACTTTGCAATGATATTTCGAAAAAAAAAAAAGAGATCGGATAAGATACGTAATTAATAAATTCACGTCAATGTAAATTGTAATCAATTGTACAGCACACCCGAACTTATTATCGTACGATAAAGACGAGATGTGTCATTCGATTAGTCGGGTGCAAAGCGATCAATAACGAATAATTACGTCAAATATTTAATACATGCTTGTCCGAGTTTATCCCGTACTTCTCATTATTTCATATCGAAAGCGATCAGATTTCAGAAGTACATATTGGACCTGGGTATTACACTCATAACAAGAGTCGAGAGTTAATTTGGACGAAAATAATTCTATTTACGATCTACTTCTTACAAAAGATTAATTATATTTTATAACGTAATTAAAAAATACGCGATATTAATCTCGCGAGGAGAATCAAGTGTCAATTTAACGGAAGATTACATATTCCTCAACACTGTTTTTAATTTTCCTAAATCGTAAAATACGAATTTACAGGACGTATCACGCATACATCGTTACCGTTGATGTGACGGCTGCACAACTATTCGTAATTACACACACATGCGTTACACACGATTTTTTTTGACGAGTTTTATGCCAAGTGGTGTATACTTTGCGAAATACACGTGAATTTATCTAGCGAAACGTGTGTTTTATTACAGGAAGTGTCTGCGTGTTCAGTATTCGAGGTATGTTTCTACCAGTATATTTAAAAGAGAGTATTTTTTAGTATTAAACGTTGTGTTTCAATAAAACGGACAGGAAGAGAGTAACTGTCTAAAGATTTTTCATTTTTACATTTCTCCCGAAATCTCGTAACAGTACGAATTAATTTCGGATACGTCTGCTGATAACATATATATAATGTTATCAGCAGACATACTGCTGACATTATATATACACACGCATAAAGTATGTTATTACGTATGAGAGATCGCATGAATAATCACATTCATAACACTCGTGTGCAAACGCGTGAATTTTATGAGGATAGACGCAATTGTAACACAGATTGCGTGCGAATGCAAATAAAACCCGCAGTTTCACATAGTCGGGAAAAATGCGTTGCATAATATGACCTGCTTGTTCTCAAGTCTCGCGTTTTTCATACCGTGTAGTATTTTTTCCCATTTTTCCTCAAAAAGTTTGAACACATTGTCGTTATATCTCGTTTTTTTTTTTAAACACATACGTTCTATTTATACAACAATACAAAGTGCAGACTTTACTTGTCATAATTAAACATACGTTCTATTTTTATAATACAAATTCCGCACTTTACCTGTCATTTTTTTATCTGCTGCTCATCAACACGAGAGACGAACATGCGTTTCATCTCAAATAGCGTGTTTTTGCTGTCTCTTTGACATCAATCAATCATATGATTGGTCGACTTGTCAAATCGACAACGCCCTAGGAACGATTCAATTCGTATCGATCGAAAAGATAAATTTTCTTTAATATTTGATCAGTTCTAATCTAATTCGAGAGTCGATCGCGTGATCGACTAATTATGTCGCAAGAGTAGCCAATGCGATGATCAATTAGGTTTCTCATGTGAACGCTATTGAGCAAGGCGCGTGTTCGCACCGAATATAATGATTTCGAATAGTTTCAATATTTTAATGAAAAAAAGACGAAAAAAATAAACAACACAATCAAATTTCTTGTAAGGAAATTAGTGAGCGTTTTTACTAACTTGTAAGAAGTAATGACAAATAATTCTCAATTCTCAGAAAAAAATGACAAATAACATTTCCTAGAAATTACATAGAAATACTGAACTGTTACGTGGAACACTAAAAATAATTTAGGAATTCTTTCAAGGGAATCCCCGAAGAGACTTACATAGAACAGTGAAGTTGTATAGGAATTCATTCGTGGAAATCCCCGAAGAGACTGCTCTCTCTCTCTTTCTCTCTCTTTCTCTCTTCGCCTCTTTCATTATCACGGGTCATCAGCCGCGAGACATTGACGTTTCGATCTTTCCTCGATCATCGTGCAGTCGCATTTCAACGTCGTACATCATTTCAACGTTTCGCAAGAATGATCTGGTTGGGAGTAGTTTTACTAGCAACTGCCACTGTCGCCAGTAAGTAATATCGACTCTATAAATTTCTTTACATCTCTAAATCGTCAACAAATATTATTAGTTATGTACACAAATAAAAAATGAGACTTTACGTGTATAAATTTTTATATAAAATTGTGAAAATTCTGCAAATGTATATTATTATAATTTATATTTATATTATTTCAACAATTTACTTCTGTAAAAGCCAAATGTCCCAACATCATCAGCAGAAATCAATGGAGCACCGTGCCCGCCGGCGACGTGAATTACCTAATAGTACCGATACCATACGTCGTGATACACCACACGGTTACTCCTGAGTGCAATTCGCGCCAAACGTGTACAACTCGCGTCGACAATATCCGGAGTTATCACATGAATGACAATGGCTGGGACGATATTGGTTACTCGTAAGTCACTCGTATTTGTTTTCAGTCTAACATTTGTACAAGCAAATTTTTTTTGGTTGTTTCAAACGTTTCAAGTATACGTTCAAAGTTTACGTACACATTTCTAAAACGCGTTTATGTAACTTACAAAGTATTTCTCTCAGAGAAATACTTTGTAAGTTACAAATTATTGCTCTTTATCTTTTGCAGATTTTTAATCGGTGGCGATGGAAACGTGTACGAGGGATGCGGTTGGACGCGCGAAGGAGCGCACACGTACGGATACAATAAAAAATCTATCGGCATAAGTTTCATTGGAAATTTCGAAAGTAAGTCTGAAACCGTCGTTTTTTTCTGACGGTTGTAATTGATTGAATAATCTTTTAATTAGGATCCTGTTATTTGGTTAATTATTCTAATTAAGTGCTAATGTTTCTCTTTCGATGGATTCACAGGCGTGTTATTTTGGCAAATGCTTATATTGTTCCTTCTTTTTTTCTCTTTAGATAAAAACGCTAGTCAGAAAATGCTGAACACCGCACACAAATTAATACAATGCGGTAAATCTCAAGGTGTGCTCCGAAGCAATGTACGCGTCATCGGTGGGCGACAGGTGATTTCAACAGCGAGTCCTGGAAGACAGCTTTACGCGCAGATTCAAAATTGGTCCGAATGGGTTAGCAAGCCTTAAATATACGATACTCTCGATTGTACTAAAAAGATTATCGTCATGAACAAAAAATATTTACTTTTGTCTATTGATTATCTAACTATAAATAAAACTATTGCGTATGGAATGCAGTTTCTTTCTTTTGTGATCAAACTTAAATCTGCTTTGACAAAATTAGCATTTAAAATGTAATTCGCTTGTAAAAAATAATATATAAAGAAATGTAAGAAATAATATATAAAGACTCGAAATAATATAGTTTGTGTTTTATTACATATAATTATTTACCTTTACTTGCGAGAAATCTTCCGATCTAATATAAAAAGAAAGTTCTTGACATATTAGAGATAACGCATGTGAGTGACGTGAAAATATATTTATATTTTGTCACGTATATTAATTAATTAATGTGACAAATTTAGAAGATGGATCGGTGTGTTTATCAATTCCATTTAAGTCTCTTTTTCGATTCCCGGTAAAAAATTTTTCATATATAATTATATATACTTATACACAAATTACCATAAATATGCAAATTTATATGCCAAAAATGTCCA